>JAQFVV010007555.1:0-77667 GCA_028023455.1 Epiperipatus broadwayi | reverse complement strand
TCCTCTGTTTATTCTGTAATTATTTATTAGTTTAGTTTGCACTAATTTTTCAGGTTGGAAATTAAGGCAACCCAAATAAAGCAACATATCCATTAATTTTCCAATATGATCTAAAATACTTTTCATATAATACAATTGTACATTCAATTCTCTTAAGCCATGCCATGATTGTAATAACAACAATAATTGATCACTTATTAATTTAAAGAATAATTATAATAATATTAATCTCAGGGTTCTTTGTTTCATGTAAGGAAATGCTCGGCAGTATTGTGTTGTCGCATATGACTGGCATTCTGGTCGGCTATAGGAAACATTTATTTTACTTAAATTCAATGTGTCTTCATCTCTCATATCAACTGCTATATTATTTAAAGAGATGATAATTCTATTCAATAATGATGTATAATTTTGAATAACACCGCCTTTTTTTTTTCAGAATCTCAGTCAGAATAATAAAAAGACAAGGGTGCTTTTTGTGTCCTTCCATCATCCATGACAACACAATAATATAACTAAGATTTATTACTTAGACAATTTAACTAAATGGGAATGGAATAATGTGCAACCAAAGTTAATGGTTTGGGAATAAATTTAGTCTTAAGTTTTCAACTCCATAAATAATTATCATTAAACTAAAATATAATGACATATTCCGATCTGCTTAACTTTATTTATCTGGTATATTAAGTTTTAAGAATTTGGAATGATTTCGGACTCAAGAAAAGGTTTTGCAAATATTGTGCAAACACTTATATTTAGCATATAAAAACAAAAAAATTGAATCTACAACAAATTTTAACAAGACTATAATTTATTATTATCACAAAAAAATATATGAACATTTATTCAATAATCCCATAGTAATACAAAAATATAAAATATAACTGACATTAATCTGTATACTCTTTTGGTTATGGACTAGAGGTTACTACTTCTCCTGTATGCAATCATATGGATTGATTAACTAAAAGTACATTTCATTACCAATACATTGTTTATTAAATTTTGGTAACCTTGTAGAAGCTTTTATTCAAAATTATTGACTAACTATTTTTTTTTTTTTTTTAAATGATTAATCCCATCATATGCAATACGCAAAATATTAAATTTATTTCTAATACATTTACTTTATTTATGGTCTTTAATGGGATAAACTATTCTAATTATAGGCCAGTTATCAGAAGTTACAATTACCATCTTACAATTAACTTAATGCTAACTTAAGTTATGATACAAATTTTATTCATACGTATAATTTTAAATATGAGTATTATTTAATTACTAACCAGAATTAAATATTGCATTTGAATATTCCTTCAGTAAATAAGCGTTTTAAATTACGCAATTTTAATTACTTTCTCCATTGACTTACTTGTCAAATACTAGCAATATTTAGCAGCACAATACAGATATTGATCTTAGTTACTAACGCACTATTTATACTAAAGTGGATCTTGAAAAACTAACACCTCCAATATAACCTTTATCTTGCCCGAACTTTCAAAATTAAGCACAATAATCAACACCTTCCATGGTGGAGCTATCTTTATTTTCACATGAGGAATATGGAATAACCACGAAGGTCTGTAGAGTAATCTACTACATTAAAATATTTTGGTGGTTTCTTGCCTCTTACTTGGGCATACAACGAACACACACCAAATACAATCCTCTCCTGGGATTTAAATGAATGAAGCATACTAAATGCTAGATAAATTCTTGATCGTCCTATCTATGAGAATCGATCACTTGGGCTATAAACATACCTGAACATTATATTTAAAATCTTCCTCTCATGGAAAACAAAGCTTTTGGGGAGATCATTTTTCATCCCACAAAATAAATACATTATAATTATTACCTATGCGAATATTAAGCATATACCAATGCTATATCTGGGCAGGATAAGTAAATACACTGATTATAATAAACTTATGTTACCGTGTATACTTTGATCAACATCTGAAATCAATGGACATCATAGAATAAAAGTATAATAATTTTAATTTTAATAAAGGAACATTCAAAAATAGTTGGTAGCATACTATCTTAAACTAAATAAAGTGGATGTGTTGTTTAAGAATAATTAGGAATAAATTCCTCAATTAATACAGTATAAATTCGTTTCAAAACTTTAACAAGAAATATTTTGTTATAGCATTTTTTTTTTTTAGTTACTTCTGATAATTTTCAATATTTATTTGACCCCTTAAATATCTAAATATTTTTCTTTTACGTATCTAACATACAAAATTTCTACCTACAATTGTATGTAATAATTAAAACATATTTTATAGATTTTTTTTTTCGTGTTAAATATCAACTTAACCTATAATAATTATATTAAAACATACCTTTATCATTACAAGGCTATTAAATATCACTTGACCATACAGACTTTAACCTATGTGATATAACAAAAAAAAATACATATCATTTATAACTTAGTTAAACAATCATTAATTAACAAGTGCATATTCTCTCATTAGAAAATGTTTTTCTGTTGAGCAATTGGTCCAGGTGAAGAGCTTTATCCAGTCGTATTTCACGAAGCAAGTTTAAAAACAATAAATGCATGGTATTATTTCCTTTAAATAAAAGTTTTTTCTTATTTTGTGCGTTTAATAAATTAGGTAAAGAAACATATAGCAGAATTGAAGATTAATTCTTACTTGAATTAAACTACTACAATTTTGGGATCCAAGAAAAAAAAATAGACTTCTAACATAGACGAATATTTGACTATAGACGATAAACATACACAATATATTTTTTTTTATTGACGATACGTACAATTCATATTAGCTAGCTTACTTATGGATGAAAATGCGCAATTTTCCGAGAGATTATTATGATAATAACTGCAGTCAATTTATGTGTACAGGAAGTTTTAATAATTCCAACTGATGTATAATATAATATATCATTTATTTTTATCATTAAGTCACTAAGATATTTGGTTTTGTTCATACTTTAGGAATTATAAATTTTTTTAACGGTAAGTTCTCCGTAAGAATGCCCTTATATAACTTTTCCTATATTTACTCTGAGAAAGTTTATATTCTTTTTTATTTTTTTAAAGAAAAATATACAGGTGCATAATTTAATCTTATTTATCATTATTATTATTTCCAGACAATTCTTGGTGAATAAAACATATTTTAACGTATGTAACTACATTACTTGTAAAGGCAGACAATATTGAGAAAGAGCGCGAAAATGTTTCTAGTTGATTTTCCTTGGTTTCAAAATATTTCTTTCAATTATTTTTTTTTTTCTATACCAAGAAAATATCAATAAATAACATAAAGTTAATAAATAATTAATCTTTTCTTGGAAATCGCTTCTTTTCCTTAATTTAGATATAATATAATTTTTCGTGCTTCTTTTAGTTACATCTGTCATTTTTGAACTTTAGCGCGAGACAATAAACTTTTAAGTATAAAAGGTCTTTAAATAGGTAGATGGCACAGAAAATCAGGATATCTTATCAAAAAAATTTAGCCACACATTATATTATTAAAATTTTACTTTGATTACATTTGTTTCTGCAAAATAAAATGAAAAAAATTGAGTTACCCAATTTCAGCACTGTTCCTTCCTTGAAAACTAAAAGCAGAATATTTTTTTTTTTTACTTTAGTGACCTCTTACAGAAAAATAATCATTTGATTATAACATAAACAAAAGAAAGGAAAAACTTATTACAATCATATAGTTTTCAGTATTATTTACCTGGATTACAAAGTAATTTGACAATATAAAAAAAATAATAATAAATACATTAAATTAACAATCAGTGATGTATAATTCTTTAAACATTATTTTTTTTTTTAATTTTTCTTTTTTACAAAAAGAAATTATCAGAAGTTATTGTGCTTTATGATAAGACACTCATCCACTCTCCCCTCTACCCATCCAAAATCAATTACTGTTTAGCTTTTATACCATATTAATTTGCTCTAATTATTAATATCTCAATTAAATTATTCATGTTCTCTCTATAAAAATGACATTGAGTTATTAAATCTATTAGTTATTCACCCAAAACATGCCAAAGTGAGTGAATAGCATACTTTATTAATCAATTATTACTATTGTTATTTTATCTTTTTATTTCTTTAAAGAATAGCATTAATTTCCTGCAGAAATAATGCCAAGTAAACCAAGTGTCAATAACACTAGGTTACAATTCTCCCACCGTTATAATAAATAAAAAATAAAATAATATATGCATTTTTAACACTTCTTATGGTATTACTAAATATCTATATCCTACTTCTTTCTTACGTCAATAAATACAGTTTTAAGGATTTAATTTTGCTTGGGATATGGTAGTAAGCTTCGGGCATTATAGGTACCTCTTGTTCCATCAGGGGTTGAGACCAAAAAGGCATTCTCACCCACTTGTTTCACAATTTCATAGGGGCCTTCATAAAGATACATGAATTTTCTAAACATATGTTTCCAGAGATTACTCACATGGGGAGTTCTAATTAAAACAAAATCATGGACTTTAAAAGGATGTGGACTGGTTTTGGAATAACGAGTGCCTTTATCACCCATCTTTTTAAGGTTAATTCTGGCCAGTGCTTGGTCATGTTCCACATTAATATTTTCCACTATTACGGGTAACGGTGTTTTGATTAGTAAAAGTTCAGGTCTACCAAAGTGCAGCCAAATTGGAGATATCCTAGTAGACTCATTAATAGTTATATTTATATAATTAATCACCTGTGGCAACTTATTGACCCACTGTTTGTAATCCTGTTCCATATATACTCGGAACAACCTACTTATCTCACGCATGATTCTTTCACTTGGATTGGATTGGGGATTTCTAATCGAGCACATGATATGCTGAATATTTTGCTTCTTACCCCACTTTTTCCATGTACCAGAAATGAATGCAGTAGCGTGGTCGGTAAGTATTAAAGCTGGTTTTCCTATTAATGGAATTTGATAAGTTTCCAAGCACTTAATAACAGTTTTAGCATCTGTTTTTGGAACTGGGTAAGCAGAGACATATTTGGTAAAAACGTCATACATCACAGGAATAAATTTTTGACGGTTGAAAGGTGGAAGTGGTCCATAAAAGTCCAGTGCCAATAATTCATTGGGCTGACTGGGCAGTATGGGTTGAATTGTTCCCACATACGATTTATTTTGAAACTTAGTTTTTAAACAAATCTCGCATTCCCTATGTCTACGGGCAATGGATTCAGACATCTTATGAAAATAAAAATGCTTCTTAATAATAGGTTCAATTTTCTGAATTCCATAGTGTCCATATTGGGTGTGAACATAATCTATGAGTTTATTGACTAAACATAAAGGAATAATCACTCTCCAAGAATTTTCATCTCCCCTTTTTAATTTCTTCATTAAAATTCTATCTTTAAACTTATACCCCTCTCTCATTCTATCAGCATATCTACTTTTCTGACCTAATTTAGCTGGATCTGAAAAGAAGTGGTCTATTCTCTCCAGCCTAGCATCCTGTGCTTGCAGTAATTCTAAATTTGTATAATCTCTAACTATTTCTTCCTCTAACAAACTAGACATATTACAAATAATTATATTTTCAGTACTGGGGTTCTGATAATTAACAGAAATAGGATTGTGGCTAAGAATATCTGCAATGACATTATCCTGTCCTGAACAATATATGATTTCATAGTGATACTGTTGGAGATAGAGGCTCCATCTGATTAATCTTTCATTATTAAGGTAACTCTTGTTGAGAAACTCTAAACTATGATGATCAGTTAATACTATAATTTTTGATCCCAACAAAAGCTGTCTAAGTTTTTGAAATCCCCACACAACAGCTAATGCCTCTTTTTCTGTGGTGGTATAGTTAAGTTCCGCTTCCCTTAAATGTCAGCTTAAGAAATATAAGACTCTAGGTTCCTTATTCTCATTAAATTGGTATAGAATCACCCCTAAACTGAACCCACTACTGTCGGTTTGCAAATAGAACTCTTTATTTAAATCTGGATAGGCTAAAATTACTGTTTTTAAAAAGTTATCTTTAACAATTTGAAATTCCCTTGTATGTTCCTGGGTCCACCTCCACTTTTCACACTTTTTTAATAAAACAGATAAGTGCATAGTATCATATGAAATTTTTTTTATAAAACCTGTGATAGTAATTACACAGTCCCAAAAACGGTCTCAAGTGCTTTCTGGTTTTAGGGACAGGAAACTTTGAATGGCGGCAATTTTGTCTGGGTGAGGTTTGACCCCTTCAGCACTAACCAAATGACCAAGAAAAGAGATTTCTCGGGCAATTAAAATACATTTTTCTAAGTTGACTTTTATATTGTTATTTGAACACTCACAAAGAAACATGCTAAGTTGCTGTAAATGATCATTTAAATTTTCCGAAGCAATGACAATATCATCGACATATATAACTAACAAATTTTTCAGTTCTTTTGAAAAGACCATATTCAAGCATCTGATAAGGCCAGCCCCACTATTAATTAAACCAAAGGGCATCCTTTGAAAAATATAAGATTGGCCCTGGTAACGGAATGCCGTATACTTTTGATCATTTTTGTGGAGTGGGATTTGCCAATAGCTGGTGGTTAAATCAAATGTGGAGAATATGCTCTTCCCTTTGAACTTCGTCAATAATTCCTGAATAGGTGATGGTATGTCATGCTCTGGGACAGTATGCTGGTTAAGTGTACGTGCATCCAGACAGACTCTAATGGATCCATCTTTTTTTTTGACTAATACCAATGGATTCACATAAGACGAAGGGCTGGGTTTAATTATCTGCCAGTCAATCATCTTATTAATCTGCTGTTGAACCTCTGCCTGGTATTGATAAGGAATAGGATAAGTACGCTGCTGGAAAGGCTCATTATCTTTCAAATTGATTCTATGGACATACCCTTTTAATATACCAGGTATTTTGGAGAAAACACAACGATACTGGAACAACAACTGGAAAAATGGTTTATAGTATTCTGTGCCAATAATACATGAACCATCCAACTTAACTTTAATATTTACATCAACTGTTGTCTCCTGTATGGTCATTAATTGATTCATCTGACTATTACAATTGACTACAAGAGGACAAATCTCCTCTTTACATCCAAAAGTTTCATCTCTGTAATTAATATAACAATTATTTAGAGTCATGAAATCCGAACCAATTATGGCTTCATGAATCAAACCTGGCATGATTAAAAAGACATGCTCAAATTTGCACAAATTAATTTCTAATGTAATAAAAACCTGTTTATTAGATAACTTAGTCTTCTTTCCATTAGCAAGTATTACCCTAATCACCTTAGTTGGTAAAATTGGAATAGATTGGCCAGCTGACTGAATTTTCAAGTAAGTTTCTTCAGACAACAAGGAAGCTTGACTGCCTGAATCAATTAAGGTGTTGACAACAGTTCCTGAAATGATAATCTTTATCATGGGACAGTTGTACAAGATAGGTGGCTCAGACATTTTGCCAGGTTCCAAATAATCAATGTCAAGGTCTATATTATTGATAATCCACATCATGCTGTTCCCCATATGTTTAAAAATAGGGCCCCGAAGTGAGGAACGTTCGTGTGAGGTCCTTTTAATTTAATGCCCCGCTACTTTTACTACCTTTTATATTTTTCTTTGGTATTGTTGGGATACCACTAGTAGAAGGCTGATTCTCATTCAGAATTCTACTCTTAACTGTTGGCCTACTGAGGTGGCTATTCTGTCTACCATAGGGATTCGTCCTATAACATCCTTTTTCTCTCACTAACTTCCTCCTTTCCATATGTGCCCTATCTGCAAAATTGATATTACCCACCATAAGATGGGTGTCTCTATTTACCCTAATTCTATTATCAATATTCCTATCACTGGTCTCTAACGAATCTAAAATTTCTACTACCTCTTCTATGGTATGTCTGTCAGCAGCAATCAAGATCTGCTCTATATGCCTCGGCAGATTATGGCGAATTATTCGCACAATTTGTGTCTCAGATAAAGGATAAGCTGTCAAGGTTTTCAATTTGATGGCCTGACTCCTGAAAAACTGAGTATAACTACCCTTATTTACATGATATGTTTCCTGAGATATCTGATATCTCAGGTTATCTTGGCGGTCTTCCCCCCAAAAACTGGCTAACATAAGATATTTGAAGTCTCCATATGTTTCTGGTTTAATAAATAATGATTGCCACCAGTCTTTAGATGCTGCACACAAATGGTTAGCGGCAATAGCAATCTTTTCTATCTCAGATAAATGACATAAGGTGAATAACTCCTCCAGATTCTGGAGATACTCATGTGGATTCTCCAGATATTCACCTCTAAAAAAATTTTATTTTTAAGAATTTTAAGGCCATGGAGCTATTACTTTCTGGCTCTAGCATGACTTTACTTCTAGCCTCATTTAATGGATCGTACATTGATTTTACTGGACTAATTACCATATGTAATTCAGATATTACTTGGTTATTATGACCATTATTTGTTTCCTTTACTTGAGTTTCAGATAAACCTTTACTTTGAACAATTTTTTAACTTTTTGTAAAATTATCCCTATTATAGTCTATAGCTTGCATTCGACTCTCTAATTCTAACTTATAGTTCTGCCATTCACAGTCCATTCTCTTTGAACTATCTTTTAAACCCACATTTAAGTGTTTAATCTGTTGTTCCAATTGGTTAATAGTTTCATCTTTATCTATCCCGAATTTATCTTCTAACCTTTGATAGACTTTACTCTCACACTGAGTCATTAATTCCCCTATTTCATCTTGGAGATTATTATGTAATAGCTGTGCATTACTCTTTATTATATCATTAAAATTTTCTACTCTTCCCATAACTTGACTTAGCTCACTTTCTAGATTTTGATTAATCTCACATTGGGTTAACTCTTGAGTTTCTAGTTTAGCTATTAATCTGGTAATCTGGCTCTGACATCCTTTCACTACATTGTCAGGTGCTAGAGTTATATTTTTAACTTCCTCTTTCAAATTACTAACTTCACTTCTAGCACTGTCTACTTCTCCCTTAATAGATTCAACTCTATCCTGAATTCTCTTTGAAATACTACTGTTTCCTTTTGATAATTTCTTATTTCCTGTACTTCATTGTTTAATACAATATATTGACTTTTAAAGTCCTGCTGGATAGCCTCAATCATATTTTCTGCCCTTTCAGAATTTATTTCTATCTCTTTCCTTATTCTTATTTCCAGCTTTTCAGAGGCCAATTTTGATTCTTCTACATGATTTCTCAAATTTTCCCTTAAGTCCTTTATCTCCTGTACTTGATTGTCTAATTTAATATCTAAATTTTGTATCTGACTTTTTAATTCACTACTTGAGTTTTGGATCTGACTTTTTAATTCACTATTTGATTGTTTTAATTTACTATTTGAGTTTTGGATCTGACTTTTTAATTCACTATTTGATTGTTCTAATTTACTATTTGAGTTTTGGATCTGACTTTTTAATTCACTTTTTAATTCACTATTTGAGTTTTGTATCTGACTTTTCAATTCACTATTTGATTTTTCTAATTTTTTCAAGAATTCCTCCAATGTATTTCTCATTAATTGATCTGGCTCATTTTCATGTTTTCCCTTTTTTCCTTTATTATTGTGGCTTCTTCTGGGTTAGCTATATCCAAATCTTCCCCTTCCTCTTTTAATTCTACACTAAAATATGGAGTCTGCGTATCAGGGGATTGTAACTTTTGGGATCCTCCCAAATCCTCAGAAATACTATGATTATCTTTGTTTTCACTCATATTAAAATTCTAACTCTTTTAGTATTTAACAGTACTGAAATATTAGCAATAAACTATTAATAAATTTATCGATAGGAAATTATTGACAAGACATCCTGCCTCCATGCCTCTCCTACCAAAAACAATCTACACCAAAAACTATGCTCTGACATTTAATATCCCTAAAGCTCCAACATTAACTACTAAATATGCTCTTTTTTTTTCTTCATGTGTTTCTTGGTCCATAGAAATCTCGTTAGATATTATGTAATATAGCATAAGTGCCAATCACAAAACCAGACAAACAGATCATCATAAATGATAAAATCATTACAGTGTTTTATGGAATTGCCTACAGACTACAACATCATAAACTAACAACTGAATTATTTATTTTTCAGTGGCAAAAGATTAGATCATATAATAGATATTCACATAATATCTTATTGCTAAACAATTCATTATTGGCAAATATTTTTAATCAATGAATAACTAATCCATTCAAGTGCAAACAATATTAATATTGACTTCAAGAAAAGTTTACCAAATTCATCGTGGCCAGCTATAGTCATCGATGGCCCCTGTAGTTGGGCGGCCATTTCTAACCTAATAAAATTTTCTTCTGTTTATTCTGTAATTATTTATTAGTTTAGTTTGCTCTAATTTTTCAGGTTGGAAATTAAGGCAACCCAAATAAAGCAACATATCCATTAATTTTCCAATATGATCTAAAATACTTTTCATATAATACAATTGTACATTCAATTCTCTTAAGCCATGCCACGATTGTAATAACAACAATAATTGATCACTTATTAATTTAAAGAATAATTATAATAATATTAATCTCAGGGTTCTTTGTTTCATGTAAGGAAATGCTCGGCAGTATTGTGTTGTCGCATATGACTGGCATTCTGGTCGGCTATAGGAAACATTTATTTTACTTAAATTCAATGTGTCTTCATCTCTCATATCAACTGCTATATTATTTAAAGAGATGATAATTCTATTCAATAATGACGTATAATTTTGAATAACACCGCCTTTTTTTTTTCAGAATCTCAGTCAGAATAATAAAAAGACAAGGGTGCTTTTTGTGTCCTTCCATCATCCATGACAACACAATAATATAACTAAGATTTATTACTTAGACAATTTAACTAAATGGGAATGGAATAATGTGCAACCAAAGTTAATGGTTTGGGAATAAATTTAGTCTTAAGTTTTCAACTCCATAATTAATTATCATTAAACTAAAATATAATGACATATTCCGATCTGCTTAACTTTATTTATCTGGTATAGTAAGTTTTTAAGAATTTGGAATGATTTCGGACTCAAGAAAAGGTTTTGCAAATATTGTGCAAACACTTATATTTAGCATATAAAAACAAAAAAATTGAATCTACAACAAATTTTAACAAGACTATAATTTATTATTATCACAAAAAAAAAAATATATGAACATTTATTCAATAATCCCATAGTAATACAAAAATATAAAATATAACTGACATTAATCTGTATACTCTTTTGGTTATGGACTAGAGGTTATTACTTCTCCTGTATGCAATCATATGGATTGATTAACTAAAAGTACATTTCATTACCAATACATTGTTTATTAAATTTTGGTAACCTTGTAGAAGCTTTTATTCAAAATTATTGACTAACTATTTTTTTTTTTTTTAAATGATTAATCCCATCATATGCAATACGCAAAATATTAAATTTATTTCTAATACATTTACTTTATTTATGGTCTTTAATGGGATAACCTATTCTAATTATAGGCCAGTTATCAGAAGTTACAATTACCATCTTACATTTAACTTAATGCTAACTTAAGTTATGATACAAATTTTATTCATACGTATAATTTTAAATATGAGTATTATTTAATTACTAACCAGAATTAAATATTGCATTTGAATATTCCTTCAGTAAATAAGCGTTTTAAATTACGCAATTTTAATTACTTTCTCCATTGACTTACTTGTCAAATACTAGCAATATTTAGCAGCACAATACAGATATTGATCTTAGTTACTAACGCACTATTTATACTAAAGTGGATCTTGAGGAACTAACACCTCCAATATAACCTTTATCTTGCCCGAACTTTCAAAATTAAGCACAATAATCAACACCTTCCATGGTGGAGCTATCTTTATTTTCACATGAGGAATATAGAATAACCACGAAGGTCTGTAGAGTAATCTACTACATTAAAATATTTTGGTGGTTTCTTGCCTCTTACTTGGGCATACAACGAACACACACCAAATACAATCCTCTCCTGGGATTTAAATGAATGAAGCATACTAAATGCTAGATAAATTCTTGATCATCCTATCTATGAGAATCGATCACTTGGGCTATAAACATACCTGAACATTATATTTAAAATCTTCCTCTCATGGAAAACAAAGCTTTTGGGGAGATCATTTTTCATCCCACAAAATAAATACATTATAATTATTACCTATGCGAATATTAAGCATATACCAATGCTATATCTGGGCAGGATAAGTAAATACACTGATTATAATAAACTTATGTTACCGTGTATACTTTGGTCAACATCTGAAATCAATGGACATCATAGAATAAAAGTATAATAATTTTAATTTTAATAAAGGAACATTCAAAAATAGTTGGTAGCATACTATCTTAAACTAAATAAAGTGGATGTGTTGTTTAAGAATAATTAGGAATAAATTCCTCAATTAATACAGTATAAATTCGTTTCAAAACTTTAACAAGAAATATTTTGTTATAGCATTTTTTTTTTTTAGTTACTTCTGATAATTTTCAATATTTATTTTACCCCTTAAATATCTAAATATTTTTCTTTTACGTATCTAACATACAAAATTTCTACCTACAATTGCATGTAATAATTAAAACATATTTTATAGATTTTTTTTTTCGTGTTAAATATCAACTTAACCTATAATAATTATATTAAAACATACCTTTATCATTACAAGGCTATTAAATATCACTTGACCATACAGACTTTAACCTATGTGATATAACAAAAAAAAATACATATCATTTATAACTTAGTTAAACAATCATTAATTAACAAGTGCATATTCTCTCATTAGAAAATGTTTTTCTGTTGAGCAATTGGTCCAGGTGAAGAGCTTTATCCAGTCGTATTTCACGAAGCAAGTTTAAAAACAATAAACGCATGGTATTATTTCCTTTAAATAAAAGTTTTCTCTTATTTTGTGCGTTTAATAAATTAGGTAAAGAAACATATAGCAGAATTGAAGATTAATTCTTACTTGAATTAAACTACTACAATTTTGGGATCCAAGAAAAAAAAAATAGACTTCTAACATAGACGAATATTTGACTATAGACGATAAACATACACAATATTTTTTTTTTATTGACGATACGTACAATTCATATTAGCTAGCTTACTTATGGACGAAAATGCGCAATTTTCCGAGAGATTATTATGATAATAACTGCAGTCAATTTACATGTACAGGAAGTTTTAATAATTCCAACTGATGTATAATATAATATATCATTTATTTTTATCATTAAGTCACTAAGATATTTGGTTTTGTTCATACTTTAGGAATTATAAATTTTTTTAACGGTAACTTCTCCGTAAGAATGCCCTTATATAACTTTTCCTATATTTACTCTGAGAAAGTTTATATTCTTTTTTATTTTTTTAAAAAAAAATATACATGTGCATAATTTAATCTTATTTATCATTATTATTATTTCCAGACAATTATTGGTGAATAAAACATATTTTAACGTATGTAACTACATTACTTGTAAAGGCAGACAATATTGAGAAAGAGCGCGAAAATGTTTCTAGTTGATTTTCCTTGGTTTCAAAATATTTCTTTCAATTATTTTTTTTTTTTCTATACCAAGAAAATATCAATAAATGACATAAAGTTAATAAATAATTAATCTTTTCTTGGAAATCGCTTCTTTTTTTTAATTTAGATATAATATAATTTTTCATGCTTCTTTTAGTTACATCTGTCATTTTTGAACTTTAGCACGAGACAATAAACTTTTAAGTATAAAAGGTCTTTAAATAGGTAGTTGGCACAGAAAATCAGGATTCTTATCAAAAAAATTTAGCCACACATTATATTATTAAAATTTTACTTTGATTACATTTATTTCTGCAAAATAAAATGAAAAAAATTGAGTTACCCAATTTCAGCACTGTTCCTTCCTTGAAAACTAAAAGCAGACTATATTTTTTTTTTACTTTAGCGACCTCTTACAGAAAAATAATCATTTGATTATAACATAAACAAAAGAAAGGAAAAACTTATTACAATCATATAGTTTTCAGTATTATTTACCTGGATTACAAAGTAATTTGACAATATAAAAAAAATAATAATAAATACATTAAATTAACAATCAGTGATGTATAATTCTTTAAACATTATTTTTTTTTTCTTTTTTTTTTTTTAATTTTTTCTTTTTTACAAAAAGAAATTATCAGAAGTTATTGTGCTTTATGATAAGACACTCATCCACTCTCCCCTCTACCCATCCAAAATCAATTACTGTTTAGCTTTTATAACATATTAATTTGCTCTAATTATTAATATCTCAATTAAATTATTCATGTTCTCTCTTTAAAAATGACATTGAGTTATTAAATCTATTAGTTATTCACCCAAAACATGCCAAAGTGAGTGAATAGCATACTTTATTAATCAATTATTACTATTGTTATTTTATCTTTTTATTTCTTTAAAGAATAGCATTAATTTCCTGCAGAAATAATGCCAAGTAAACCAAGTGTCAATAACACTAGGTTACAATATATATATATATATCTTTATTCTTTTGGTAAAAGGAAAAGTAATAATATTAATAAGCATGCCAAATTTTATTTCTACCATGGCAAACTGACAATTCTTATGATATTTATTGTTTTGTGCCAATGTTAGTTCCCAGAAGAAAAAAACCTTTATATCTTAAGATTCAATGGCTAAATAACTATTACAGATCTTCCTTTTATTGTCAGAGTGTTTAATGAAATACTTTGACACTTTAAAGCCTTTGAATTGAGACAGAATATAGATTTTTTTTTTCAGGCAGATACATATTATCAAGCTTTAATGTTTTTGTAAATCTGATTTGTAGCTTGTTATCATATTTGAGTTGCTAATAGATATTTGACAAATTCTTTTAAAAAGGTTTTTGTATGGTTCTGTTTCTTGAGAAAAAAGCAACACAGAAACTATAGACCATATATCTATACAAGGATGAAAAAAAATGAACATATATTGCTGAGAATATTAAAAAATTAGAAGGCTGAAATAGAAAGAAATTGGGTGTACTGCTAGAAAGAGTCACAATTCTAATCCCATACCTAAAAAAAATTATAAAACTATAATAAGAAATAAGGAAGTTTACTGATATGATATAGAAAACAGAAGCTAAGTATCTTTATAAACTACTATAACTTTGAAAAGATCTTCATCTTACAGCAGATAAATGTTTGTAAATGACAATAAAATGGATATACATATGCTTAGAAATCATGTTTAATAATCTATTTATTTATTTGTATATATATAATTTTAAATAAATAATAGCACTATAAGGATATAATCAAATTGAGTCATTGTAAACTTTTTCTTAATAAATATTTCTTTCACTTACTATATAAATAAAAGTCAAATCATTCACTTAGAGGACACATATGTTTTGGTAACAATCTTTCCTGTCAAATATCTAGAGAAGGGCTTATCTTCAAAGCAATACTGTGATCCCATTCTTATATTAATAATGCATATACAACTGGCCTGGTATAAATGTCTAAATAATTAATGATGTGGTCATATTTAACCAAGCCTATTTTATTATGGCTAGTTAATGCTAAAGACAGTTTACATAATTCTCATTTTAAAATAAAAACCTTCAGTAAGTAAATTCACATCTAAAGTTTATAATTTAGTAAATAACAGCATTGTAAATATGTATACTCAATGTGAAAGAACATATATACCTAAAAAGGATTTATATCACCTTATTAGTTTATTTAAATTTATGTCATTCTTGGTTTAATTTTACGTTTTTGATATAAATTTATCATTTCAAAATTTTTATGAAATTTAGAATTATACAACTCTGCCTTGGGCATTAAATAGACATATTGAGATAAATTGTGCATTTATTACTTACTTACAGTTTAATATTAAATCTGTCATATATGCATTATTAATATAAAAATGAAAATGTACGTTGGCATAAAAATTGGTCTTAAGATAATTGAAAAGAGAAGTTGCTCCCAAAACAACATGTGATCTGCAGAGTGATTAGTTTGAAATGTGTGTACAATATATATATATATATTACATTGGCAGCAAAATTTGGAGTTAAAATCAAATATCTTCCAAATGTAACTCTTCTTCAGAGAATTACAAATGCAAACGGTTAAATTCAAAAATAACCAACATTTTTATGATGATGATCAAAATAACCATAGCACTTAAGGTTAAATTAAATAAAATGATTTCAAAAGTATTTTTACTTTCATTGTTTAGATTCAATTTAAAATTCGCTTTTTAGACACCAATCTCTCTTAAGTAGGAAGATTACTTCTAGGTATTTTACTATCGACAATCATCATAGTTTTAATAAAACTCCATTATCCCTAGCCCTAAATGGATTACATGGCTTCTTAGGATAAGTGATAGTTTAAAGGCTTATGTTTAGCATGAGTTTAAACAGCAAAAACAAACTAATCTGGTTAATAAAAAATAATTTTTAACAATAAATGAATAAAATACAAAATCGTTGCTTATACATTTGTAACTAACACAAAACAAAAAAAAATAAATTTTAAAAAATACAACATATTGAATCAAATACATAAACATTATGTTTAGAGCCTCATAGACTAATATAAATAAAGTTCTTACCATTGAATAAAAATGTTTTAAACCATGTTTTGTGCAGAGGGTGTGAGCATAATATGTATATGCACATCTCTAGTGATAATTTTTAATAATCCAGTCCTGATTGTGATTAGCTTTTTGGGGTATCAATGACAGTAGACAATATACATTAGTCCTACTATATATATATTATAACAATCCAGAGAAAGAGTCTTAATGTAATCTGCACTACAGGGCACCATCTAGGCATTTGAATCTAGAAAAATTTATAAAGTAGGCAGATACGTAAGTCAAAAAAAAAATTTTTTTATTTTATATATTTTGCTTCTGGTCGTTAGCCCATTGTCACTAGCTCATTGGAATAGCAGAGATTTATATTTATAATAAATTCTTATCTAAGAATATATAAAAAAGAATAAAATAAGCCACTGCCAGTAATTTTACACACAAATATTTATTTACGCACATATATAAATAAAATTTAACATTATTATTTTAGTATGTTTACTTTAACATTTAACATTATTTTAACTTTTATTTTTAGATTTTAATTTACATTTTAATTTTTATACTATTATAAGTTCGCACAGAGGGATTTATAAAAGTTTGTTTTATAATGTTGAGTATAGATCGGTTACATAGATTACATGGTCAAAAACATTTCAAAATAAACATAAACGATCAAAATACAAAATCATTGATACCGTCAATTGCATAGGGAATACAAGAAACCCACTGGTATTCATCATAAGATACCGCAGTGACACCAATAACTTAAAAGACATCTGAATAAATACATTTTAGATACTCACCGTAAGGTATCATTATTTACCAAATGTCTATATATTTTGATCAAATATGAAGACCAAAAACATAATTAACTGATAACGAATCCATGCAACTCCCATACCCAACTTAAAAGAGTGTCGAGTATGAATAGACTTCATAGATTTGCATTTGAAAGAAAATATTCTATCCTTATTTAACCTTAGGCTAAAAGTTCACAGTCAAACTAACATCAATTCAACTGGTATATCGATGCATTCAATGTAATACGAATTACAAAAGGTTAAGAGAAGAAATTGCCTCTCATCAGGTAGGAATACTACATCTATCTGACAAGAAGAGCAAAAAAATCTCCATAGGAAAGGACTGTGGTCATTTTGCTGACTTATGAATCGCATTCCATAGGCAAAACGAGTGTGTGCGGTGTATAATAGCGATTCTTCCCATAGCGAATCGTACTACATCTACTAATTACACCAATATATCCAATCCATTGACCCAATTCAACTATGAAACAAATAATCTAAGATTACCCTCCCCTAATATAACTTTACAAATCTATATAGCCATTCACGCCCGACTTAAGTTTAATATTTATATAGTTTAATTTATCGAAAAACAGAAATCATAATAAAAACTTAAAGAACAAATAAATAAATGGAAATGATTTTACAAAAGAAATACATTAAATAAAATTATAACTAATTAATAAATAACTTTGGTCAGATAAGATTCTATTTCTTGTAAATTAAATACTGAGAAAGTTTATATTTTAAAGTTCTTAGTGTTTCAAAATGTTTTTAAAGTTCTTACGATTTTTAAAACGTTCCTCTTTATTCATTGCATGCCGTTTGGAATCCACGTTAAATCCCCCGATGATCCTGTTGTCCTCAGTATAAGAAAAGTGTTGTTTCATTTCTTTTTTTTTTGTAACAACTGAAGGAATTGAAAGTGCGTCTTTCAATCCCTTCATCACCAACTCTCTGACTTAACACAACTCTGTCTTCTAATTAATTAAACCAAATCACTTTTTATTTCCAAATTTTTTTTTATACATAACTTAAGGATCCAATGGACATTATGTCATCGATGTGATGGTCTTTTTGCTGAGGTCCGATTCCATTGTTTTTCTCTCCTAACTGACCATTGCTTATACATTTAAATGCCCAAGGCTAGTTTACATTGACTAATTAAAATAATCATTTCCATTTTTCAATAACATTAATTAATTTGTTTTCAAACTTAAAGATATATTTTTATCTCTAAATCTTTTTTAAGTTTTTGCTTTTACAATACCTTTTCTACTTTTAATAAAGTTTTATTTTAATAATTTTTTTTTATCTGTGTGATTTTATATAGATACGAGTTTAGATGATATTTAATTTCAATTTTTAAATCTTAAAAAAGAAGTTTTTATTTGCGAACTTTTATTTTTTTCATGTTTAATAATAAAAAAACAATGTAACGTTGTCTGTGCCCGTTACAATATATATATATAAACAAAAAAAAACCAGTCCTCTGGTTGAAATATAATATTATTTATTGGATTTATAAGTCTTTTTTTTGTTTTTATATGTATTTCCTTTGGTTAGTTTGTTATATATATATATATATATCTATCCATTAGATAATATATATATATATATATATATATATATATAATCTAATGGAAGAATCCATTTATTTTCTTATGGCATGGTTTCCTTCTTTAAAGCAAACCACATTTCATATACATTTATCATTGATTGAAAAATAAAAATGCTTTTGATAAAGAAACAGAAATATAAGAAGAAATGGACTTGTACAATTTGCAAAGCAGAAAAAAACATACTATGAATTCTTATTTGGAAAAAATCAAGTAGAAATAAATATCAGAAGCATTCAAATAAAGATTTAATGGAGTTAGGTAATATTTGTTTAACATAAAAAATATCAAGTCTATATAACATACTTAATAAATTCAACATAAGAAATGATATTTAATTAATGATAAGTAAAAAATGTGTTAATGCAAATCTAGAAAGACAAAACCTATTAAGAGAGTATTAGCAATTGGTGTCTTTAATCTTCAAAAATTTTCCAATAAAATTAAACTAAAACGTGAAAATCATTTTAAAATATTAAGTCTTTGATGATAATTCAATCTTGAACAAATTTAATAAGAATAAAAAATAATTCTTCAGGAAATGTTTAATTGAAATAAGCCAATAAAAAATATAAAACCATTTAATAATGGCACATTTAGATGAATTGAATATCTAAGATCATGTAAAATGGCACACAAAAAAGTTACTGATCAGTTAAAGTAATAGAAAGTGTCAAAAAAACTTTTAAAAGAAAACAAAAGTCTCAAAAATATAAAAGATTATCCTGGAATTGGAAGAAAAGTTATTATATCAACAAGAAGAAAAGCTATAATTATTAATTTTAAAAAAAGGAGTATCATCATAAAGTATATTGAAAAAATTTATAAAGAACTGTGTAGCAATTAATAAATAAGAAAACAAATTACCTTCTACAATTGAAATAATATCTTTTAAAATTTCCAAACTTTAAATGAAAAAATAAAGCATGCAATTACATCTATGACAAATAAAAAAACTTCAGAAAATGGTGAAATTGTTATGTGATGTAATATGATGTATTGTGACTTATCCTTAAATGAAGTCAAGAATATCTCAGCAATTATGCCCAGATAAACCTGTTAGCCACTTTATTTTCCATTCCCCACTCTAAATTTTTCTATATTCTGCTCCATCCCATTTTCACCACATAATCTTTGTCAACTCTAAAACTTTTATATCTAAATCCCCTTTACCTTTTCCCAAACCTAGCATAAAAACCAATTATTCACTTTCTGTATAATCACTTTTTTCATATTTATTTTTCCATAACTTCATTATATGCACCCTTTCTGTTTTCAAGCATTTAGATTCAATTAACAAATGCCTAATATTTTCTATTCCTTCCTTACATAATTTACAAACTAAATCACCCATTATTTTCCATTTACATGTATATTCTCTTGTACCTAAAGATCCTGTTCGAGCCTTAAATAATAAACTACTCTCCTTACTATTATCATATATTAAATCACACCTAATATTCTGTTTATTTCTATATATATTTAAACTCTTTTTACTCTCCATACTATTTCTCCATCTCTCTAACTCCCTATTCTTTATTAATAAATCTATTCTTTTATCCCATTCCTTACTACTACAAAACTCAACAATCCTCTTAACACAATCATCCCATCTTTTGTACAAATATACTGATATAAATTTTTTATCCAAATCTTTTGCATACCACATCACCTTTCTCACCCATCTTGCTACCTGCCCTTTACACATTTATCCAAATCTTTTGCATACCGCATTACCTTTCTCACCCATCTTGTTACCTGCCCTTTACTCATAATCCAATTAAATACTATTTTAGCTATTCTTTTATTATCCATAAACTGCAATCTACCAAACATTTTCATTTTACTTTTTGCATCTCTCATATAAAAATTTGACCATCCCATTTCTCCTTGAATTGCCTCTTTTGTGATCCATACATCTGCATCCAATGCATGTCTTCCTACTTCCCTTTGAACTTTTTCTAAGTAATTTAATACCTCTTTACTAACATATAATGCATCATTACCATATGTTAACCCTGCTACTGCAACTCCTTTTCATATAATTCTAACTATATCATATTTATTATATGAAAACACTGTTATTGCTTCATTTATCATTTTTTTCTTTCATTCATCCAAATAATTTTTCTGATTACTTAAAATAATTCCCAAATAACTATACCTATTTACTGCACTTAACTTAATATCTCCCAATAAAAATTCTACATCTTCTCTTTTTTCAGTATTAACCATCATTATATTTGATTTTCCTTCACTAAATTTAATCCCCATCTCTTTACCAACACTTGCACATGTCCTCAACATAACTTCCATATCTTCTTTCTGCACACAAAATTTTATCATCTGCAAAAAAAAGACCTGACAAAATACATACTCTCTTACTACCTATTAACAGTATTTCTATCCTGCTTCCTAATCTTTCTATTGCTCTTTCCATTTCACTCAAATACAACACAAACAAAATAGGTGACATGAGACATCCTTGCCTTATCCCCACAATATCTTAATATCTTTTAATATCTTAATATATTTTAAAAGGTAGTGCCACCTGTGGCAGTTTCCAGCTTGCAACCTCTGTGCTGAGTTTCCAAGAAACCACTGTTCTTAGAAGAAGAAGGGGTGTGGAGGACAATTTCTGGCCTTATTGCTTGAGTCAAGTGACTTATATTCAAGTTTTATCAGATGAATAAAAAAAATTTGAATTTTCTGCTTATAGCAAGAGACATTTAAACATACGTTACTGACAGCAACATGGCTGACAGCAGTTCATCATATTCTATTGATAACCCCTTAGAAAACTTTCCACAATTTGAAGAAACCATATTAAATAATAAATTTTCAAATATTTCAAAAAATTCATAATAGTAACAGAAGCAAATCAATTTTTCTAACACAGAAACTTCCATAAACATCTTCAATCATAATTCTAAATATGTTGCAAATTCCCTTTTGCCGCTAGGCATTGACAATAATGTTAACATTATTGGTAAAAAAAAATGGAAAAAAGCTAACACCAACAAAAATAATGTTCACATTATTGGTAAAAAAAAAAAAGAAAAAAAAAACTAACACCAATCAAAGAAAAAGTTTTAAAAGTAAATTCTTCTATCAAAAGAAGTATAGTCAATTCATTAACAAACACTACAATGAAGCAATTTCACTAACAACCTCTGGTCAAGGGGAAAAAATAAAACTACTTACAAAACCAAAACCAGCCATAAGCTCATCATTAGACAACAAATACTTTCTAGTTGACAATGAATATCATTTTGAAGACTCTGGGGAAGAATGTGGTGGCAGCACAGACAGCACACTTACAGGAGATAAAACACCCCAATTCTGAAGATGAAAATGAAAAAGCAACCTGCTACTCACCCCATGGCCAAGACACTTCAATGGTAAATCCAAAGTCATCTGACATTACAAAATAAATAGACCTAGAAACAAGAACCATGCCAAAAAATAACATACAAAATGTAAGCATTTCCAGAGGTGTTCTCACAATTCTCGGAAGTAGTATTCCATCTACAAGCAACACCAAGGATGATGTATCTAGTCATTCTCCTACTCTTAATTCAAAATCATCCCAAACCAGGCTCTCTAAGTGAACAAGAGAAAATCCTAGTTAAACTAACAAGTACAGTCTTAAAAAAGATGTGAATCTCAGGGCCAACAGATACCAAAAGGTAACCAAACTGCTGACAGTGGTGAGGATGAGAACCTCAGCCCATAAGAATGGATAAGAAAGTTAAATACATGAGATATAAAGAATGTTCAACACTTTGAGGAAAAGAGCCACCATGATAACCAGATGGATTGGTCCACTAACCATGAAAATAAATGTGAATCAAAAATACACATGGACCTTCTTATGGCCTCTAGTGGTCCAAATTATCTCCATGTAGAGCCTCCTGACCCAGCCTTTGTGACCCAGAGAAAAAGACCATTCATGTTTTCCAGTGCTTAGCATGTTTCTTCTGGGAAGGGGGGTGGTGCAGAACCCCACAGACTAAATTACTTAAATGATCTGCAAAATCATTGAACTAAATATCCACAGGATTAGTTCCATTGTCGCATCTTTGCCATCAGGCAATGGTTCTTACAAAAACAACCACGTCTTTTGCTTCTGGATAAAACTAAATATCACACCCATTGTCATGGCAGGATAAAAGACATCTTGAGCAAACTGGAATATGTTGAATTCTCTATATGTCTCTTTGCATCTGGAAAGGTCAGAATCTTTATCAGCAGCAAATTTCAACTCATGATGTCATAATAATTAATCTAAACTATGAGGGAAATATCTTAAATGTAATATATGTTTAGATAAACAATTCCTATTTCAATTGATCTAAAATTAACACATACCATAAACATAATGCTATCAAACAATCCTTGGCCATCAATACTATTGGGTGACTTCAACATGTCTCATGGAGATTTCTATAGAAAATACCTTCACCTGTTTAGCAAAAGGCTGATGAGTGGGGAAAGCTTCTTCCCACTGGGATCACTTCTAGTTTTTCTAGACCTGCTCTTTTACTCACCAGAGATCAACTTCCTATTTTGGGTTGCACTTAATCCAGTCACTTTTACCAATCATCTACCTCTCATTATGGGTTTAAGGTGGAGGGTGGATATTTCTCTGGTGAACTCTATGGTAAGACCATGAGAATGATGACCAAGGCCAACATGTCTGAACTGAAGCCATTTTCTCTGAAACATATATCCTTTTTCAGAAGATAAACATTATGGTCATCTCAGCTGAAGAGGCATAGAGGCATGATTCTCCTTCATTCATATTCTGAAAACCCTGCTCAATCACCACTTTCAAGAAGTGCAAAGGATATACTAGCCTTCTCAAAGATTTAGACACAAAAAGCATATGCCTAAAGTCACTTCCAATCCAGGGGTCAAACATAAAGGACATCCTACATTTCAAAAATCAATATGGGGCCAAGAAAAAAGCCCTTGCTGTATGCATTTCCATCAGAAAAACGGGGATATTTCTTATGTCCCAGCATTTCTAGGAAAAACACAATCCACTCCTGATTCTAGGAGCCCCAATGCTTAAAACCATAGCTAATCACATCAGAGGTAATTTGCAAAAGGGCACACTCAGTGAGGAACAAGTTTGGTGCACTGGTGAGACCAGGCTAGACTATGGCATTACTATGCAGATATTGATGTCCAAGCAGGCCTCTCTATCAGATCAGGTCCTTCCAGGTCATCACAGAATACCAAGATTCATCCTTAAACACATCTTGCTGATGGAACCAGGATTATCCCTGATCTGTACCTCATTACACTAGTCCCCTTTATAAAGAGACACAAACCAACATCAGATCTATCTAATATATGGCCTATATCGATGACCCCTTTACTTATGAAGATGAGTCAGTCTTGAAGGGCCAAATTCAGGAGAAGATTTTTACTATCCATCTCTCCTTCCCAATTTGCTAGTAAAGGATCTTCAGCCATTGAAAATTGGTCAGATCAGAGTATTGGTAGACCAAATCAGATTCCACAGACAATCAAGACCTGTCACAGTCTAGCTAGACATAGCTGCCACCTTTGACTCCATCTAGATGGACAAATTGCTAAACATTCTGGCTGATTATGATGTTAAACAACTCCATATCCATAGTAACCTGATGAGGAACTGAGAGATCTTCATCACATTAAATGGGAGATTGTCTCCTGGCTTCCTACCCTCCATCTCCATTTCCCAAGGCTCCACATCTTAGTGCCACATGCTTCATAGCATATATAAATCCCCTCTTGGTGGAAATTGAAAAGCATCTGCCAGTCATGTGTGTCCCCATACTGCACAAAGAATTTAAAGTGCTTTTATTTATGAATGATGTACTAGTCATCCTCCCTTCCCTAAGGCACCTGAATCAGTTGTATCAAATCTTGGAATTACTCTGTTGCTTATGACTTGAAATTCTACACACAAAAGTTAGCAGTCTGGAAGTTCATCTCTGAGTAAAAGATTCTCTCTATATTCATCAAAGTGCCCCAGAAGTTTCTGGGATTTTCCATCTCCAAATCCCTATCAAACATGACCACACAAATACAGAATGACATCATCACTTCCACAGAAAAAAAATCATCTCCAAGATCTATCTCTCTCTACAGGGAAAGGTGGATCTCCTAAACATGAAATTATTATCCAAGATTAATTATTACCTACCCATTATAAAAATAAACAATACTTTCATCAAAAAAATAAATTTCATTATGCTTTAGAGTATTCTGGGGTGCAGGAATGGTTGCCATTAGCCTACTGAGGATGCAATAGCCCTGCAATTATGGGGACCTCTGCCTCCACTCCAAATATGCTTTAAATCTTCAAAGAGTGTTTAGCTTAGTTCATTCCATGATCACCACTTTTGGCTATGAAGTGATGTTGCGGGATGTTCCTGCCATGGAGCATCCATTGCTTAAAAAAATGATTGGTTAAATAGCATCACTGCTAACATAAGTAAACATACTACATTGAACAAAGTAGCTTTTGATAATAAACTAAAACTGTGGCAGGCATATCAACTGCTTAATCCTGATATCACATTGTCTCATGGTTTCTTAGGACTGAGTAATAAGAAACGAATCACCAAATTTAAATTTTGGATGTTAGGATCAAAATTCTTGATTTTTCCATCAAGCCAAATTTAAATGAAATTCCAGCAAATCATTTCTTGAATCTCAAATGCAGAATCCACAAAATTTAATCCCATCTGCCCTCTATGTAATAGATCAGAGGAGTTGATGAATCACTTAATTCAATCTTATCCATGACTATTCAAATTAAGGGAGGTGATCAACTATGACCTAATTACATTTTAGGCTTTCTCAGAACCAATATAATCTACTTCCCACTTTGTTTCTTTCCTTTTATTTGCACTGTATATAACCTGTAACCTTACCTCCAGCCATGTTCTGGCCCATGTCCCAAAAGTCACACCACCCTTGAAATTTGTCCTGATTCTCTGCACATCACACCAACCTCATTAACAATCCCAATGGTTGTCTTTGGAATAATAACTGAAGAGATACTACTTTGAACTTTTTTATTGTCCAGGGAGAGCAATCCCATGAATATTCACTTAGACATATTGCATCCCTCTGAAAAATGCTATCCTCTGCCCTGATATCTATATTACCTTTTGCTATCTTATTATGACATTATTGCCATTGCTTAATTTTAGAGAAATCAATCTAAATACTTCATTATAATTCAACCCTATGACCTTGAGTTCTAAATAAACTGCATTTTAGAAAATAAAAAAAGTAGATTTAAAAATGTTGATAAAGTTATATATATATCCAAATATTTAAGTGATAAAGTCATATAAGAAAATTGGAAGAATGCAGAAATGACATTAATTCTTTTTAAAAATAAACAGATTAGAAATTATATCAATGTTTAGTCAGTTCTATTGATCTTTATCAAAAGATTTAAAAGTAAAACCAACAAATATGGTTATAGCAAATCTCATCTGAGTATTAAAAAAAAAGTTATAGAAAGGATCAATGAGTGACAAGGTGGTTTTCTTTTTTATATTATGAAAAAAAAGTTCACTTTATAAAAATGTTTACAATGATTAAAGTTTTGAAATATCAAGACATCAACCCAGAATAGTTTTGGAGATTAAAATGGATAACTAAAAAATTAAAAGTAAATGGATATTATTTGAGTCATGTAGATTTTATAGTTAATGTGATTGTTTTTTTGCAAATAATATTTCCAAAATCTCAGGAAGTGTTACAAGAGTTAAAAGATAAAAACAAAAAAGTAATGATAAAGGTAAATGCTAAAAAAAATACCAAAATATGGTTGAATAACTTAACAAATAATTAATAATAATAATGATGATGATAATAATAATAAAAACTGTAAAAAAAATTAAAAAAATTAACAATATAAACATTCTGATCAAAATATTGATGAAAATAGAAACATAAATGATGAAATTAATCATACAGTTAAACTTGGATAGAATTCTTTTGGTTAATACAGTTTAATGTTAAATTGAAATAGGATTATTGCTTTTAAAATAAAAGGTTTTTTTTGTGTGTCTTTTACATGTTTTTACTTATAAGGGTCAAATTTTGATATTTGATAAAACAGAATTACAACAACTTCAGATCACTTAGTTCAGTATGCAAAGATGCAATGTTGGGATCAAAAAAAATACATAAGAAACAGATTTCACTGACATCAGTGAAAAAATTATGAGATTAAAATGAAGTTAGACATGTCATAATACAATAGATGGATAGTTGAAACCTAAAACAAAATCCCAAAACATTTAAAAGACTTGGAAAAAAACCACAGGTGAGATGGATAGATTAGGTAATGAACTTTGCAGACTTGATATGACAAGATAAGCTATGAATTAAAGAAACTGGATTAAACTTGGATAAACTATCTTGCAGAGAAATTGATAATAATTGAAATGATGATAATATGCATTTGTGCTATAATTATATATATATATATGTGTAACCCCCCTCCTAACATAGGCTTAAACATCTGGGAAATAGAATACAATGGCAAAGTGACCAACCTTCAGCCAGGTGGTGGTTTTTATCTTTTAATGCCTCGTTATTAAAAACTATTTCATAAACTTTAATGCGATTTGTATTTAGATGCACTGAAATATGATTTTTAACATTATTATATAAATGTGTGTGTGCTATATGCTTATGCATAAGCACAGTTATAATTTTTTCATACATTTTTTTATTATCTTAAGTTACATTTCCTGCAATTATTTAATTTAATAGTATCGATTATTTTGTATGCTATAAGAATAAATAATAGCTAAAACACACCCTAAAGCAAATTATAAGCAGTTTAAGCAAAATAGTTCAAAGGATATTATAAAATAAAAAATAAAAAAAATTTATTGTCACGGTTTTATATATGGCATAATTTAAGAAAATGTAGATTTTTTTATAATTATAATCAATTAATATAAATATGATGATCTAATCTGTGTATATATTTGTATACATTATGCATGATCTAAATATTGAGACGATAAAATAAACTGGGTTAAGAGAAAGGGAAATAATAACGAACTAATATCGATAATCATCAAATGTTTTTTATTTTATCGGTAATCCCTTATTATCAGGTTACTTAATTATGCCTTCAAGTAGAAAATGTTATACATATATTCGCTATAAATATGTACATCAAATGTCTATACATAATATAAATAAATCAAAAAGTATATATTTGTATGTGTAAACCACATTTATACCTATTTAAAAATGAACAAATACATGTATAAGGGTATATGATACAAATGCACACACACATATAATCTTTTTTTTTTCATATGTCAAATGCGGTGAACGGAGCGAACCTGGGCCAGTTGCTTGGAAGGCAGCTATGCTAACCAATAGGCCATCGACACTTGACATATAATCGAATGGTATTATTGTTCGGGAATTCTTAAAAAATTCGGACACCGGAAATGACAGATTTGACCTTAAGTTTGAGAGACTGCCATTCTGTTATTGCACAAAATTACACAGTACACATTTATATACATTATTATAGAACTAAATTCTGTATATCTTGCGATTTGAAATTTTAATTGATAACTTTTAGAAATACTGAAAAACAAAAATATTAACCGAATAAGAATTGAATAAGAGAAATCATTAAATATATTTTTGAGCGCCCCATATCTATAATCATTGGGATAACTAGACGTATCAAAGATATTCAAGTGACTGGGACATAAGTGCAACGAAGGGCGCTTGTGAACGAAATTTTACAATAGTAATCATAATACTTACGGATCAATATTAAAAATAATTGAATATATATCTATTTATCGACAAATCTAAAATGTTATTAATAGGCATTTTGATGAATTTTCTCAAGTAAAAACAATTACAGACCACGAACGCCATTTATGAATTAAAAGTAAAATCGTTTCAAAACGAATTAATCTTACACGGAATTTTTTGCCTACAAAAATATAGTAATGATTTTTCAAAGGAACTAAATTTACTGTTATATATATTAAATAATTTATTTCAAAATAAAGTTATTTTATGTGGCACAGCTGAAAATGTTAAACTTAATTATTGTGGAAAATATTTAAAGACATTCTTATTTATTACAGAAGTTTGTAACTAGGTAATGATTATTTTGATTACTCGCTTGATTGTAGCAGATATCGAACAACTATTTTTTTATACCAAAGATAATAAAAATTTATATAAGAAGTTTATGACTAAAATATAGAATGACTTAAGTATATGTAAAATCAAATAGATTTAAATTCTTTGATGTAGAATATAATGTCACAGAATATTAATCTTAATATATATTTAATTAGAGTAGGATCATAAGAGAAATAAAAAAAAATGACCTGGGTGACAAAAAGCTAGTTATAGCTACTTAACATAGTGTAAAAATGTGAAATGGTTCTACTTTTAATAATAGTATTTCAAAAGAAATGAAAAATGAACGTAGTAATTAGAACATTCTTCCAAATAATAGCTTACTGAATATGTTCTTAAATAATGCATACATACAGGGACCAGACTCTTATAATCCAGCTATACTTCATTAATTGATTTTTAGAAAATTAATGCACAATAAATTTAAACTTTAAAAAAGGGTTTATTACTCAGAATATAAAATACAATATTGGTATAAAGTATTTGTAACTTCAAATACCTGTTTTCTGGTTGCCTTCACAAAGTATAAGTAGGGAACATTTAAGCATTCTCTGACAATTATGCTATGGTACATTGCTCAATATAAGACCAAGTATGCATTATACTTCACAATGTTAACTATAATACTGCATTCTATTTCATGACACATTTAAAGCTCTAATGACTATTCACTGTTAACACTTCCGCATACTGGACTGCATGTATGCTTAACAACTCATTTTGCTCTATGATATTATTCACTGCTTATGCATAGCACTGATCTGCACACACATGTCTAGTTCAGATGTTTTATTTGACTTTTTTAAATTTGCATAATTAATTACATTATTGCTTATCTGCAAATTAGGATATCAATTTATATTTCTCTTTTTATATAATTTTAAGTATCATGCATATTAACTTTCTAAAGAAGTTTTAATTAAATATTTAATGTCCTTTTCTTTCTGACTAATTATATCCACACATGTACTCCTACTACTTTATTTGTCTTTATACATTAGTGGTGTAAAAATTGCTTCATAGTTACAATCTACAGAATGAACATTAGAAAAAGCAACTGCCACTTTCTTCAAGATTTACAATATAGGTTTTTCACTAGTTTTATATTTTAAAAAAAATGTTTATATTAAATTTTAGTAATTATAAAAATCAAGTAAGTAATTTAAATTGCGCTTTATGCGCAAAAAAGTGAAGCTTATCTAAAATATTATTAAAGAGTTATATGGCTAAGAGCTTTGAGAGAACTTAAGTCTACATATTCATAGCCTACTATAATTGAAGTCTAGTGGTGATTTATGCAAAATTTATGCAAAGTTTACTTTCATAAAGTCAAGTAGTAGTTCTTAGCCCTTGAACTCAAACCATATTTGAGTCAAAAAGTAGTCTAATACACGTTTGTGTCTCCTTTATTTAGCTGCATTACTTGATAATTAAGTATCTTTTATGAGAAATATTAATATGCAGTTGTAAAGAATAACTTTTCTGTTATTTAATATTCAATAAAATAAATATATAAAAATTAATAAATATACGGTATTTATATTTTTAAATACAGCATTAATGTTTAGTTGGTAAATTTAATTTTTTTTTTTTTTAAGAAAAAAAAAACTATTTACTTCGAAAACAAAATCTGTAAGAATATAGTTTTTATTTTAAATTATCGATAACAGTATTGAAATGGTCAGTTTCATACATCTGCCCATTTCACTTATTTTACTCACCCATCTATCCATATGCCAGGTTTAAACCATCTCGGAGTACGCATTTAAATAACATTAAATTACTATATATGCAGGATCATGCATATATATATATATATATATATGTGTGTGTGAGTGGTATGTCTGTAATTTAATAGCATATGTATAGATTGCAGATATGTATTCATTTTATAAGTATTTCTAATTTGGGAAATATTTTAGTTTAAATTATTGGTATATATATATATTCAATTTATAAATATTTCTAGTTTAAGAAATTCATTTTATAAATATTTCTAGTTTAAGAAATATTTTAGTTAAATCATTTAGCCAACTTTATTGCTTTATTATTGAAATCGCATACGTATATTTCCTGTTGTTCTGCACGTATGGTTACAAAATAAGTCTTCTACTAATTATGAAAGTAACTTTGTCAAAATAACATTTGATCTTGTAAACAGATTTTAAAGGAGGTCACACATTGGTTCTAAAATAGCGTGGACTTGATTTGTAAATATAAAGTGTTAATAACAAAATAATGCAGGAAAACAAAATCTCAATTACTGGTTATAATTAAAAATGTGTTTCTAAAATAAATAAATGGGTTTTTCTATTGGTTGTAAATATTAAATATGTTTTGCTAAAATAAATAAATGGACTTTTCAGCTACATTCAAGCTTTGGACAGAGTTTAAAAAGTATAAATATTTAAAGTTTTGTTGCCAAAGATAGATCATATATATATATAAGTAATTAAGTTGCCAAAGATAGATCATATATATATTAAGTAATTAAGCAGAACCTATGCCAGTTTTACCTTCAAAATGATCAAGTAGGATAGCGATAGGTCACCCTCTTCTTAGCCAGAGGATGGAGAAGAACTATGTGGTCCAATAAAACCTAATGTCGTATACCAGCAAAGTAAAAGTAGCCCGTAGAAAATCTCTAAATCATCGTCAAAAGTGTCAACTTAATATCATCCCAAGTGCTCCAGAAACCAACTGTGGTGAAAACAACTGAATGGTAAATTTTCTCTCAGAGCTCTGTTTATAAACTGTGACTTTCAATTCTTTCTTTTAAAAGCTAGCTATCTATTAAATCTGCCTTTCCCAAACACCTTTACTAAAATCTACAAAAAAAGATTGTTAAATGCTAAATCTTTCCTGATTGTAAAATGCTAAATCTTGCCTGATTGTAAAACTCGAATTCTCTTTTAAAATGTAAAACTCTAATAATCTATTTTAAACATATAATTTCCTGCAATCTGTTTATGCCTATTTTTAAATCTATTCAATTTATTCTATGATTTTATCATTTTAATATTGTATGTATTTAATATGCCAAATGACTCAAAACTGCAAGTATTTATAAATATAATTTTAGCTTATCGATCTGCAAAGATAATTTCAAATCTTCACTATAATAAATATTAAATAATAGAATTATTCTTCTTCTTTCTCACTCACTGTTTCGAGATCATATTATTATTTTACTGATTAAGTTTTGGGTATTAATATTACAATAATCAGTTATCTAGTCATTTTATGTAGTTTGCTTAATTCTAGTTATGAATTATAACTATTTATATATGTAACTCGCACATCATAGGAACTAGCCATAGAGATATTCTTAAAGCATATTTTAATGTTTTATTTGTAATAATCCCGCAAATATGCTTTGCCCTCCTTAGATTTATATATGTTGAGATGCAGGTGATAATATTAAACTTGGTTACTAATTAATTTAGTCCCTAAATAGTATATTTAAAATACTAAATTTGAGAACTGGATTGTATAGATATGCAAATAGATGCTATCTAATTTTAAGGCACTATAATATAATTTTACGCATTTGCATTATATACGTATAAGTTGCGGATGTGTCCTTACAAAGTACGCAATGTACCCTTATCTGCTTGCTGCATGATGATTGATGAGTTGCTGGTGGAGGTCACTCTCATCAACTTTAGTTCAGGTTCAAACACACTTTTAAAACTAGGGCACAAGGACCTAGATAATTCATAATGCTTATCCAACTCCCTGAACTACTAATGTTCATATTCGTAGCAAGTTGAGTGGTTTTAGGGCAAACCGAGCATTCAATGCTGAAGCCCATGAGGGACCTAGCTGATTCATAATGCTTATCCGACTCCCTGAACTACTAATGTTCATATTCGTAGCAAGTTGAGTGGTTTTAGGGCAAACCGAGCATTCAATGCTGAAGCCCATGAATAATGACCCATTCGCACCTTTGAGCTTAATTTATATTTTAATATGTGCCATAGAGGATATAGGTAAACCTATCATAAACCAGTTTTCTCTCCTTTTATATTAAATGCTTATCTAGCATTAGTGTACATCCTAATCTAGGTTAACACGCTAACCTGCTTATCTCTAAGCCTAATTACATGCTCGATTTAACTTTGTATAGATAGATGCCATAGGAGCACTATTAAAGTTAGTTATATAACTTTGGCTATAAAGTTCCATATGATCCAGCAGACTACATGAGAGCTAAAAATTTGGCATATTAATAATATAGGCATAAGCTCCAATACCGCACTACACTTTATTAAACGCTTATAATGAGATACGTAACATTAATCTCATTAGTTATCTAATGCCTGTGAGCATTATATCTCATGTTCCCATCACATAATTTTGTATGTTTTGATTTATTATTTGTTATTGTTTTATTAAATTAATAATATTTAAAATTATCACTCGTTTCCATATTTTATTGTCCGTGAGTTTATTTTATCCAAATCTATATTTAATTGCACGTCCACCATTTCATATATATGTAGATCAGTCTGTTAAGTTATACAATTAATTATTTAGCCATATGTGTATATGTCTGACCAAATCAGCGATAAACTAGTTAATTTATGAGTCTCTTGTTCCACCGGGGGTGACTGCCAGACCGAGTGTAAATTGAGTGTCTGTGTACATTGAGAAATGTCATCCATAGGGTATTAGATCATTGAGTAGAGGTGAAAGGATTGAATGTTGGTCGGATTATGGATCCCAGTATCCGTATTTGAACAGCTTTAGTGTATTTTGCCTGTGTTCTAGATTTTGTTACATGGAGGGACAATTCTTACCATTACAGTATATGTTATTTTTTAAAAAATATTATAATTTCTAGGAGTAAAAAAAATAAAAAAATAAGAGAAGTCTCTACTTATAACATGTCTTATGTGGATTTATATAAACAATACCCAAGCCAACACAGCTCTCATTTCTTTCACATGTATCTTATTCTATATCAGCATATCTTGTGTCATAATGGAGTACTTATTTATTTATTTATTTATTTATTTATTATATAAAGTTTATAAAAGAATCTGCACAGATTCCAATAGAAGGTGATTTCACTTGTGACTGATTCTGACCTTCAGTTCTGTCACTGCATCAATAAATTCTATTTATAGATTGTGTTTGTCCACATCAATATAGGTCAGTGGTTGATAAATTCCCTTTATTATCAAGCAATAGACAGTGAGTTTTCAATAATATTTAGGCAAATAAAATCTAGCTACCTTTGTGATTGGCTCTGGAAAAATAAATTTGTTTGGAATCTCATAAAAGATTTACTTTTATACCATAATTATTTCATTATGTGAAAAGATTCTTAATTGACTATCCAAAAAGGTAATTTTAATTTCAGATGCCTTACATAGTGAAACTATCTCCTAAGTTACTGTCAAGTCAGATCTGCCTAATAGCTTTTTATAAATTTTCTATGAAGCAACTTCTCTTCTGATGTCTAATGGAGAAATATATAAAAAAAACATAATCCAGCAAAAAGTAATAAACTTGAGTATACCATTTAATGGTAATATTTAATTGAATATCTAAAAGTGTAGTACAAGCACTGTTTTTAATAGGGGCAAAATAAACACTAATAAAATATATCAATTATAAAAAATCTATCTGTAAAATATTTGTATCACAATCCCAAGTGAATACTAGCCAGTTTACCAATGAAGTTATTTTTCTATATTTTTTTTAGGTTTAATATTAGATAGATTGGGAAAAAGAAATTAGGTTATGATGGAAGGTTATTTTTAAGTAGTTTGGGAATAGTCTCTTGTTGCAAATGGTTATATTTCGATTATATTTCATCTCCTGTGAATAAATTAATGCTTTACTATATTTTGGTCATCTGTATTTTACATGTATCAAATAAATATGTATTTCCCCATGTAATGCAATTAATCCACAAATAAATTTGGAGTAATATGCATTTTCACATGTAATGTGATTAATGCAAATAATGCTTTAGAGCTGCAGGAAATGTTGCAGGAGTTATCAGATAAAAGTAGGACAAAAGATAAATGTTTAAAAGACTAAAGTAATGTTTAATCGATTTTCTCAAAATATGAAAATAAAGATTGATTATGATGAGTTACAAGAAGTTAACAGTTACAGATACTTTGGTCAGATTATTAATACATATTGAAACATAATGGATGAAATTAATCATAGAATTAAACTTGGTTGGATTGCTTTTGGTAGAAATAACTTGATACTAAAAGGAAATATGCCTATGTGTTTGAAAAGGAAGGTTTTTAATAAATGTATTTTACCAATTCTTATTTATGTATCTGAGACTTGGACACTTAATAGAAGAGCAATACAGAGACTTCCAACTACTCAAAGAAGTATGGAGAGATGCATGTTGGGAGTAACAAGAAGAGACTGAAAACGCAATGTATGGGCAAGAGAACAAACAGACATTACTGACTCATTGAAAATATTAAAAGATTGAAGTGGAGTTGGACTGGACATATTGCTAGAAGAGATGATTAATAAATGGGCAATTGAAATCTTAAATTGGATTCCAAGATATTGAGACCCAGAAAGAGACTACATGTTAGATGGATGGATGAAATAAGAAAGTGTGCAGGGGTGATGTGGAGAAGAGAAGCTAAAGATCAGAGAAGATTGATTGAACTTGGAGAGATCTTCATCTTGCAGTGAATTGATAATGGTTGATGATATATCACTATGCATTTTTTATATATTCCAATGTGATATGTAACTTTTTCATCTTATATTTAATCTGCATTTATCATAATTTACATCTCTCACCTGTAGAGCAATCTGTTATAAGCTTGAGCTATCCATAGTTAACAAATAATAGTGTGAAATATGATCTCCAGATTAGGTTCTAGTTACTGAAATAGTTCAATAATTAAGATATTTGAAAATTCCAAATTTATTAATAACGGTTGTTTCAAAATACTTTTTTTTGATAGTATTAAAACAATACAATTAGCAATTTCTGATTTTCAATAATTTTTACATTAAAATGTTACTTAAAATTAAATTTAACAGTTAATATATTATTTAACATTAGCAATGGTAACATTGATTTATATAAAACTATTGAATCTTGATTAAAACCAATTTTAATTATCCATTAAAGATATTTGTTAAAAAATAAAACTGTTTTTCTTTGATAAAAAAAAAAAAAAAGAATACGGCTTTTAAATAGACTACGCAGAATAAAAGTATTTCCACTATCCTTTATGACATAACTGAAACACACAGATTTATTATATCATCATCATCAACCATTATCAATCCACTGCAGGATGAAGGTCTCGCCAAGTTTAATCCATCCTCTCCGATCTTTAGCTTCTCTTCTCCACAACACCCCTGCACATTTTCTTATTTCATCCATCCATCTCACATGTGGTCTCTTTCTGGGTCTTTTACAATCTCTTGGAATCCAGTTTAAAATTTCAATTGTCCATCTATTATCATCTCTTCTAGCAATATGTCCAGCCCAACTCCATTTCAATCTTTTATTTTTTTCAATAAGGTCAGTAACACCTGTTTGTTGTCTTACCCATACATTGCATTTTCGATCTCTTCTTGTTACTCCCAACATACATCTCTCCATACTCCTTTGAGTGGTCTGAAGTCTCTGTATTGCTCTTCTATTAAGTGTCCAAGTCTCAGATCCATAAGTAAGAACTGGTAAAACACATTTGTTAAAAACCATCCTTTTCAAACACATAGGCATATTTCCTTTTAGTATCAAGTTATTTCTACCAAAAGCACTCCAACCAAGTTTAATTCTATGACTAATTTCCTCCATTATGTTTCCATCTGTATTAATAATTTGACCAAGGTATTTGTAACTGTTAACTTCTTCTAATTCTTCATAATCAATCTTTATTTTCATATTTTGAGCAAATCGATTAAACATTACTTTAGTCTTTTTAACATTTATCTTTAGTCCTACTTTTCTACTTTCATCTGCTAACTCCTGCAACATTTCCTGCAGCTCTGAAGCATTATTTGCAAAAACAACTACATCATCTGCAAAATCTAAATGACTTAAATACTCTCCATTTACTTTCACTCCTTTAGTTTCCCATTTTAATCCACAAAATACTTCTTGCAGCACTGCTGTAAAGAGTTTTGGAGATATGGAGTCACCTTGTCTTACACCTTTTTCAATGTTGATTTTTCCAGTATCATTATGTAATCTAATTGTTGCTGTTGCATTTTTATAAATATTCTTTAAAATATGACAATATCCTGGATCTATACCTTGATGATCCAATGCTTTAATCACTGAAGAAATTTGTATAGAATCGAATGCCTTTTCATAATCTACAAATCCAAAACATAATGATAACTCATATTCGTTTGTCCTTTTTATGACTTCTCTCAATACCTGGATATGATCTATTGTACTAAAACCACTTTTAAATCCAGATTGTTCTCTTGGTTGGTGGAAATCCAAAGTTCTCTGTAGACAAGTTGTAAAATCTTGGTAAAAATTTTATATAAAACTGATAAAAGACTGATAGGTCTGTAATTTCTAATATCTTCTTTATCACCTTTTTAAAATATTAATATTATTACTGCATTCTTCCAATCTTCTGATACATCTTTATCATGTAGACATTTGGTATATAACTTTGCTAAAATTGTTTCTATTTCTTCACCTGCTTCTTTTAATATATCAATTATAATTCCATCATTTCCTGGAGTCTTTTCTTTCTTCATACACTTAATTGCATGTCTCACTTCTTCATTTAAAATTCTGGGCAATTCGGAAGATGTAATAGATATAGGAGGTGCTTGTTCTTTATTACTATATAATTCTTGATAAAAATCTTCTATCAATTTCATGATGTCATCTCTCTTTTTAGTAATAATTCCATCTTTTTTTTCTTATTGCAGATATAAATTTCCTACCAATACCAAAATGTTGTTTAACATTTTTGAGACTTTTATTTTCTTCTACAGCTTTCCTTGCTATTTCACAGTTATACTTTCTTATATCATTTTCAACTCTTTTCCGTACCATTTTACAAAATTCGAGATATTCAATTCTTTTTAATACATCATTTTGGAATATCTTCATATTCCTTCTTTTCTTCATAAATTCTTTAGTCTCAGTAGAAATTTTATTAGTCAATTGCTGCTTTTTTCTACCAGCTATGCTTGTTGCAGTTTTTAAAAGTGTATCAGTTATTTTCATATTAATTTCATTCAAATCTGAATCATGTTCAAAATCTCCTAACACTTGAAACCTATTTGTAAGTTCTAATTTAAATTCATTAGAATGTTTCTGAAGATTAGGAATATCAACTGTAAATATTGTTTTTCTTAATAATTTTTGTCTCTCTAGTTTTACATTAACACGTAACTTACACCTTACTAATCGATAATCATTTCCTATGTTAAATTTATTAAGTCAAAATATAATCCATTTCTGCTGTACCTTCATTTGGATGCTTCCATGTCCATTTCCTTTTAAAATTTTTCTCAAAAAATGAATTCATAATATAAAGTTTTTCTTTTTTTGCAAACTCCACAAGTCTATGTCCTCTCTCATTTCTATTACCATAACCAAAATTACCTACAGCAATTTCATCTTTCATTTGTCTACCAATTCTAGCATTAAAGTCTACCATAACAATTTTAAAATGTCGTTTACTCTGATCAAAAGCCTTTTGTACATCCATATAAAAATCTTCTACTACTTCATCACTATGAGAACTTTTTGGGGCATAAACCTGAATTATCTGCATTTGGTATCTGCTATTAAGTTGTATAACTAATCTTGCCACTCTGTCCGATACACCATCAATCTCCACAATATTGTTCTTCCACTTTTTATTTATAATGAATCCTACTCCACTTGTATTTCCAATATGTGTGCCTTTATAATAGAGTATATGTCCACTTTTTAAATCAATTGTTTCTTCTCCTTTTCTTCTAACTTCACAAAGTCCAATAACGTCCCATTTAATATAAGACAGTTCTTCTTCTAATTCTTGCTATCTTCCTTCACTTGAAAGTGATCTGCAGTTGTAAGTACCTAAATAAAAAGTCATCATCAAATGGCAACCTGGGTCCACAATCAGTGGATTCTTAGCACCCTCCGCGCCCCCCCGCCCGGGGGGGCCCCCCGGGAAAGGGGCGTTGGAGCCCCCCCTTCTCGACATATATGTGTTTAGTGCATCAGTGTTATAAGATAGGGTGGAGAGTGGTGGGTTGTGTGAACATCTGTGCTCATATATCCTTTATGACGTGCACTAGGCTTGCCAGTTTTCAAGTGATGAGATTTAAGTTAATTTTTCTCCTATTTTTTTTCTCGTTAAAAAAAGTTACATATCCCTTTATCAACAAATATTAGATAATTAACTGAGTAGTCTAGTGGCTACATTTAGAAAAATGTTAAAGTTCTTTTAGCTGAATTCAAAATCCAAACACGTTGTTTTCGTGATAACATATGCACTGACTATGATATATGACACTCTTATGCCTATTAATACATAATATAAATTACTGCATAATTTTTTTTGGGAGAAGGAAGACACTGTATTAAAAAAGACATGTATAAATAGAGAATTAAATAAACAGAGTAGTTGAAATATATATATTTATTTCCTGCTTCATTTAGAAGTTACAAACTCAAAAAACTTAATATATGATTTCTATTGTTAGATATAAAATGTAAAATATTCCAAATATTTAATAAAAAATGATAAATATTATATGGAACAATATATATATTAGTAGATTATATTGATTAAATGATTCATCTTTCATATATTTATGAACAAAATAAATACACAAAGTTTATTATGTAATAAATAATAAAGATTAGATATTTCATCCTCATCACCCAGACCATGAAATATAAAATAATAACAGTCCGTCATAAATATAACAATAACCTTTATTTGTTGTAATCAATGCATAGCTGTCAGCGCTAAAGGATATATTTAAAAAATAATAATACACTGTCTGATGACAAAATAATAATAACTTCACTGGAGACATCATGTAATCTTATATTATTATAATAATCATAGCAATTATATTAATAGGTGAGAAAATCAGTATATTACTAATAAAAAATGAACTCTTTAATAAAACAAGATTTATTTATAAAAAAACAACAGGAAATTGTTTTCCTATCAATTTATTATCATTTATACTTGTGCTAGAAGGCTTTTATCTTAAAATGGCTGATTAAAAATTAATGAAATTATACATAAATTTGTCAGACCTGCCTATAATTTAGGTTCGAATTTGGGCGTAATAAATTTGGTTTTTTCAATTAAGGTTAAACTTTTTTTTCAGATAAAGAGCCTTTAGTCAAAGTAGCTATTATTCAATATTGATCAGTAAATGGATGACTAATTTTTTAGCTAGAGAATAAACAAGTATGAAAACCCACTCAATTCTCTTACTACCTAACATTTCTTCTAAAAGAAACAATGAAACTGTTGAAGATGTTTTAAACCTACAGCAAGCTAGTTAAAGTTTGTCAATTTTTCTTTTATAGCCAAATATATTTAATGAAGTATTTTTAAATTTTTAAATTAACATTATTTAAAGATTCAATTTTGTTTTTATAGCCATATATATTTAATTCAGTATTTTTTTAATTTTGAAATTAACATTTTTATTTATAATAAAATTGTATGCAACAGTATTAATCAAAATACAATAATCTAACAAATATTATTTATCATATTTTTCAAATAACTCCTCCTATGCAAGAGGTGGCCATATATTATATGAATTATCACCAAGTTTTTTTATAAGACAAGTTCCTTTCTATTTCTATTTTGAAGTTGTCCTTCTAGCTAAAATAAATATTTTTTATCCTGTCTCACTTTTGTATTTATCACTTAAATAACTGCTCCAAAGTATTTTCTCTAGATATCTTGCAAAATCTAGCTCCATTTTCTTTTTTTTGATGGTATCCATTAATATTTTGGCTACACCAATTTTCTTCACTACTTAGTATAGTTTTGTGCAGTGGTAGAATAGAAAATTCAAGTGTATAAATTCTTGGATTGATTCCTAGATTTACTTGCTACTTTGCTGATTAAATATCTTATGAACTCTGAAACAAATATCCATACATACATAAAATATCTTTAGCTTACCCATTATCTTTTGATGTCATGCACTGATATTCAGTTAGTCAGCTTCTCATAATATCCTAAAAAGTCAATAATTAATTATTCTCTTTAGTTTACATTTTTCTATGTTTTATATGATTGGTTAATCCAAAACTTTAAATATTATTCTAGTTTATTTATATCTATTTTATTTTTTTTATCGCCTCACTAGTTTTTGATTACTTCTTAATTTCTGTTGTTTTTATTATAAACAAATAAATCAATAAAAAAAAAGTGATTCAATATGCTGCTACTATTTTTTACAAATTAAAAATAAAATATTTTATGATGGTGTCATAACTACTATGATTAAATTAGTATTTAGAGAGTCATTATTTAACTTAGTTTATTATATGGAAGTGAGACTAGGATTCCCTTAAGTATTAGAAATATTTTGTTTTAAAGTGTTCTATAAAATTTTAAAAATATAGTATCAAAATCCTAAAACCAACTTACTAGATGTGATATTATGCAGTCCATTATCTAAAATTACATTTTCATTGAATTAGATATATAAAATAAATAAATTATATATAACTAAGATTTCCTAAAAAAAATTATTTTATGGGGAACTTAGAATGATTTTTCTAGGAGAGGCGATCTTGTTTATGTTATGATTATTACTTCAAAAACTCTCTAGAGGAATGCAATTTTTATTGCTAATCATGAGGAAGATATCATTTGAGATAGATTATAACAGAGAACTATAATTAGATAAAATATTGAAATATTTCAGGAAAAAAACTCTTCTACTTAAAAGACAGCATAACAAAATTTGCATGTAAACAGAATAATGGTGCAGTCATGTTCTACATGGATATACTTATGATTACTTTATATTGTATTGATCCAGACTTATTCACAATAGGAAAAGAAGTACATAGTCTAACTTAATTCATCACATTTCTCCCCTGAATAGATTAATAGATTATTTAAAATTCTGAGCTGCATGCTAGTATCAAGATTGAAGTATTATATGATTACCAGTGAGAATTTATGAAACTTAAAAAACGATAGTCAAATAATTGGTCTTCTATCACTTCATATTATCTATTTTAAACATATATAACAAGTAAATACCTGACTAAACATGATTGGATGAATATTAGTAAACAACCATCTCTATGGCTCATTCATCTTTTCTGTTTAGAGATCTGATAAATGCAGAGGACTTTTTTCTATCTCTCTATATCATATGAGAGGAGAGATACTTGTGTATTTCTCTCCTAGTTTATTTATAAAGAAATTAATCAAACAAGTAAACAATACTTACAATTACCCCCCCTCCCCTCTTTCTTTTTTCTCTCTATTTATATAATAATTACGGATTTACTTCTTTAAATATATTTAAGTAATTTTTTAAGTTTATTTTATTATTTATAAAAGACAAAATGTAATTAATCTGTATTGGATGCTGCTTTGTTTTGAAAATAAAGATTGTATTTTCCTATTTTCTCTTAAAAAAATTGTAAATTTTTGATTCTTATTTAATTAATTTCAATAAGTATTATTATTTAATTTATATGATATATGTGAATGGTTACTGCTTGTATAACAGTTGAGTGTGAGATAGATCTTTATTTAATGTTGATATCTTTTCATTATGCATAATATATAATACATGCATAAAATGGGGAAAACATTTAGAAATCAAAATGTAACATACTTGAAATCTATAGCTGAAATAAAATGTTCAATTATTTTCAGCTCATGGTCGAATATTTTTCAATAATAAATAATTGGACGCTCATGACTTTTTTATCTGAATTTATATCTTTCTTTAAATAAGATGACAATGACGATACCTTATATAATATTTTTTATAATGTTAAAAATATCTTAAACCTTTACATAAATTTGTAATTCATAATATAGCAAAATGAGATTCCATATTTTCAACTGGACTAAATAACAAAATTAGTTGTCTAGTGTCAGTGTCCTGTGCTTTCTGGGTATACATTTGCAAATTGCTCAATTTTAGCATCATCACCTTCAAATAAAATCATCCTTAAGTTGTCCATTTTATATTGTTTTAAAAATATACTTGTCTTATCTTAGCTAATGGGTCTAAATTCCATCTATACATTTGCAACAATATTCTAATTCTTGGAATGACATTCTTACCCATCTCAATAATTATATAGAGACTGTGTTATTGTTTTTTCTTATCATGAAACATGCATAATTTAGATCATCAATATTATATTTGGTGTAAAGAAATTAAATGCAAAAAGTGCTAATATTTAACATGCACACATACATGTGTATAAATGTTTAATATTTTTACATAAATTTTTAATATTCATATTCCTAAGGCATACATTGTAACCTATCTATTTATTAAACTTCTATTGGCAGACAATGTAAATTTATTTCATATTTTTTTATAATGATAAAATTTTACTGGGATTAAATTTGAATCTTAACATGAAAGATATAATAAAAGACATTTAAATAGTATTAAATATTACTTTGTTGTTGACCTATATTGGTCTTTACAAAAATATATATTTCATTTAGTCTTTGGAAAATCCTTTAAATAAAGACAAACTTTTATGAAATGCTAGTCAGTACATCTGGGTCTCTTTTTACATAGTAGATAGGTTCCACAAAAAACATGCATAAAAGAAATTGCACAAAAATAGACTTAACTTACATTGAAAAATGTGATATACATTCCATAATTTTCAAAAATTACATAAAAGCCAAGCAACAAGGTAAAATTACTTTAAAATTCTCATAAAAAAAAGGAAATAATAATAAAGACAAACTTTTTTTTACTTTTTTTATTAACTATTTAATTTTATTCAAAACAATATGTTTTTATGTGTAATTTATTTTACATTTTTTCATATATATTTTAATCATTATCACTATTTGACAATATGTGGGTATGTTAGAGAACTGATAAGAAATCAGGTTCATCACAAGAGAAAATATAATTAATGCCAAATTCAGTCTCATCTGTGTTTAATAAGAGCATTAACTGAGAATTTTCATTCATGGCTTCAAGTCACTCTAAAAAACCATCATTATCATAGTAAATTTACAGGCTTTATAAAGCTTAAAATGTATCATAAGGTGTTGATTTATTGCTTCTCATTTTGAACCAAAGGGAGCACTTGACATTCAAAACAAAAATGTATATTTTAGAGTATTTTTTCCATATTTTTTTTCCATATTATAAATTATTTTAATAAAATCTGCTGAAAATATAATTATTTTAGAAAAATAGTTAAGATTTTAGTAAAAATTCTTTACTTGTACACGAATAAATTGAAAAAGAAATCAACAATGTACACAGCATTTTCTAATAAATTATGAGTTCTTTTTAGGTTCTCTGCTATATAATATTTTTATAATTATAAATATAAATTTATTTTTGAAAAAACTTTCAGTGACTTTCATAATCTCACAAAATATTAATTTGCTTTTTACAAACAAATCTAATATTAAAAGACAAATATATTTTTACTGCTGATTCTGTAATTAAACCAATCAAAAGTTTAAAACTTTAATTTACTCAACCAATAAAAAAATTTTCAGTCTAAAAGTTAATGGTTTTCTGTCAACAATGTAAGCGGTGATTAAGCATTGAAACAATTTTACTAATTGTTTATGAAGCTCATGATATCCAGACATACAATTATTTAGCTCTCATTGGAATTTAAGAGCTCATTCATAATTCATGTCTTTAACAAGAAAATGATTGTCCAATTGATTAGAAAGTTGAAGAGTTTTTCGAATCATATTTGCTGTGAAACGAATAGGTTCCAATTTTGTTTCATTATCTTTTTCTAAATCTTCTACAATATCTAAATTTATTGCCAAACCTTTTTCCAACAGGCATTTAAAATATGTAAAATATAATGTGTGTACATAAAAAGGGGAAATCCCAATTTTAAATGAAATATGAATTTCTTTATTGGGTAAAAGAAAACTGCATAAAAAGATATTAAGAAGAAACATGAATCATATAACTTCAAAATTGCATTAAAAAAATCTGCACAAAAAGAGACCCAGGTGTACTTGAAACCAAATTACTAAAATTATTATGCATTAATATTAAAATTCTACATCATAAATAATTGGCTATTAAGCTTAAAATAAACAAATTCACATTTAGATTTCTTCATAAATAAAACAAAATAAACACACTTGTAAAAATTTTGTACTAACTTTATATAAAAATATTTTAATTGTAAAAAAATAAAACAACATTCAATTTTTGAATTTGTAAAATTTCACTTATTGTATGACTTAATTTTCTGTTTTCGTTTTCTTACTCTTAGAGTAGTTAACTTTATTTATTTAAAAATATGTATACATTTTATGTATCATTTTATTTATTTATAATGTAAATAGAATGTCCATTTTGATATGGTGTAATATTGAACTTTTAATTTATTTAAAATAATGAAGACATAATATAATACATTTTAACATAAGTTTTAGCTGAATAAACCTTGAGTGTATTTTATTTTTTAAGCAAGAGTTTTAAAATTTTTCATTCACAATTTTTTCACATTGTAAGAATATAATAATTATATTTTGAAAAAGCTGTAATATTTACAAGCATTAAACTTTGCAAAATGTATTTTAAATTGTTATTATAATAAAATTTGACAATGCAACTGTTATTTTCTTCCATTATTTTTGACTTTAAAAAATTAGAAAAAAATTATTTGATATCCCCAAGATGACACATTTTATATAGTTAAAGGTAATCAAATAAAAACGTATTGACATATATTAAATGATTTTTTCACTGTGAATTTTTGAAAAAATAAATTCTTTAAAAATTATTTTCAAAAAGATATTTTAAAAACTTTTTTAAAATATAATTTATTCATATGATATTTTATTTTAATATTATATTAAAATAAAAGGGTTTTTGAAGTCACATTTCAAAATTTATATCATTTTTCTTTTTCCAAAACTTTGGAAGTTCTGTTCAATGTCATATTTTCTGTGAATTTATTTTTATTTTTATTTGAATACCTTTTTCCTAATTTTATTTTTTGCAAAATATTTTGAGCATCCCAAAACCATTGACATTGTAATGTTTATAAGACAGTTTATTAAATTACAACCTTTTAAATATTATCACCGTAAAATATTTATAATGTTGGAACTTTAAATAATAAAATGAAACATTTTATTTTATCTGATTTTTTTTTTCAGGTAGCATTGATAGTAATAGTGAGTTTTATAAATTCTGCTTCAGACATATTAAAGAGAACTTCAATGGACTTTTAAACTCTAATAATTATATATCTTACTAGTTAGTTTTTTTATTTTGATAATTATACATTGCAAAGAACTAAACCTAGTAATTATATAACAAAAAGAAGATTTTTAAAGATATTTTTATTTGACTCTTAGTATTTTTATATCTTGTTCATTACTAAAAAGTGCTAATCGTTGATTGGTTAATATTTTTAATTACCATTCTACAATTAATATTGCTTTTTCCCAGTCATCATGTAGGATTGTTTTTAAAAAATTTATATACTTTTATCTAATAAATCTTCTGATTACTAAAACTAATAAAATATTTTTATTGAATACTAATTTAGTAGAATTAGTAATTGTGAATGCGTGCGTTCACAACCTAAACATTTACAAGTCATATTTATTTTAATTTGAATTATATATTAGTGGAACACAGTGAATTAATAAGTTTAATACTAATAATTTATATTTTTTTTTATAAAAATAAACTTACTTTAACAAAAATGTTTTAAAATGTTATAATTATTTGACCAATGCAACTATTAATTTATTTGCCAAGCTTTTGTATCATTTAGAATTAAGTATTAGTCTTTAGAAATTGTTTAAACTTGGATATTATAAATTATCTATATGATTAAAGTCATTAAATAATTTTTAGGTGTCTCTTTTTTGATGAGAATTATTATTATTTTTGTCTTTGGAATGGCCATACTCTTTTGAGAGTGGCAACAGAAAAATGAATATTAAATAACCACGATTAAAATTATAACAATAAAAATAAAATGTTATAGAATTTAATAGCTATTTTATAGTTTTAAATATCAGAGTGCTGACAAGGAAAATCAAAATGTTTGATAAATTCAAAGTTAAAATCATGTATCAAATACTTATCAGATCACAAACCTTGGAGAAAATTTCCAAGCAAACTACTTTAATAAACATTATCACCAGACAATGAAAAACCAATATTTTTTTAATAATTTACATAAAAAGCCAAACTTACAAAAATAAGGTGAAGATTACAATAATATTTAAAATAATAGTCACTTTAGAATACAAACTACAGTCATTTTTTATTTACCAAATGGTACATTTTCCGAATGAAAATACCAATCATTAAAAAATTAAATTACAATGTACATGAACATATTTATTTATATATACGTAATCACAAAAAATAATAAAATAATTAATAAGACGTTGTTTATTTACTTCAGTTTTTTACTTGTTATCAGACTTGCAATTTATTTCCCCATTAAAATCAGTCTAATAGAAATTTATATGATTTTTAAGAAATATATACAATAAAAAAAATTATTTTTTTATAATTACATCTATGCAAATAAATATCTTTACTGTATATTTTTATTTTACATAAACACATATATTATTTTCACAAAGAATTTTTTCTCACAGTTTGCTGCAGATATAAGTTTGATTATTAATTTATTAAACTTAAATACTTAATTATAAATCTAATTGCATTCATTTATTACTCTACAAGACTAACCTTTTATTGGCTGTAAAAAGGAATGCAAAGTTTTTATTAAATCCCAGTTATACAGTACAGAATAGAGTGTTTACTTACCTGTAAAAAAAAAAAAATAGATTACAAAGCATGAAAAATATATTAAATTTAAAAATCATTAATTATTAAAAATTTATAATTATTATAATTTGTAAATTTGATTTTTTTACTTTTAATTCAAATTATTTTCAAAAAATAAAATAATGTTAGAACTACATATTATGCAATTGAGTGAAACCAACCTCTCCAATGTTACTTTAAAATAAGTTTTCCTGAAATAAAAGTTAATTTCAATTGATCAGCTCTTTAACTGGTAAACAAATTTTTAAAAAGTATATATTGTTAAAGTGACATGATCATCATTTTTTATGCTTGCTTATAACTGTTATTAAAACAGGTAAAACTCTCAGTGCAAGCCAAAGTAGTCAATGGATGCCAAAAGTGATCATGTGATGTTTATTGGCTTAAAACCAATCCTGCCTAATAAGATAATGGTGGCTATGGTTATTAAAGAGCCAAAGACACCAAAATATATGGATACTGAACTGAGTTCAGATCTATATGAATATATAAGCTAATGAGCTTGCATATAGACATAAGTTAATTTTTTTCATTTACTGATGACCCAATTTAAGACTCATATTTTTGTAATTAAATAGAGATAAAAAGTGGCTGCTGGAGGGTTGCATTAGATCCTAAGATCTAGATGCAGTGCTCTCAGATCCAAGGATCCTCACTGATGAAGGCCACAAGCCAGAAACTAGTCTGGGGATATTGGATGAGTAGGCACTAGATGGGGGGTTTTATGCACAAGCCTTCTGGCATCCATTGATTACTCTGGTTTGCACTGAGTACCAATACTTATAAAGAGTTTTGCCTGTTTTAATTATCAAGTCAAGTAAAAGATTCACTGAACTTCAATATCAGGTTTGATGAATATTTAATTGCTTTCCTTTTATCCTCCATTACCAACATTTAGCAAACCAATATATTGGTTCAAATTAGTCAATATTTGCTCATTAGATAATTCTCCTATATAATTGTAAGCATATTAGTCATCAGTCAAGCTGATTTAGTTGCATCTTTTTGTTTTTTGAAGTTCATTATTTTATCTTTTTATTTTCAGGTTTTTATGTGTTATCTCATTAAACCCTGTATTCTTGTTATATCCAGATTCAAACTACCTCACTCTTTGATTATAGGCTGGATTAATTAATGATTACACAAGTGAAAACAACTCATAGCCAAAGATAAAAAGCATACCCGAGTAAAAGAATAATAAACTCCAAAGAAATTATTTTAACAAATTTAATAATTAAAATCAATTACATCATATGTAAAATTAGAAACAGACATTACAATATATAACAATAGCAGAATGCCATACATGTGCACATAGTTTTATTGCCCACTTTATTGAATAAAAGATTAATTTAATTCTTCATAATGCATTGTTATGAAAATGATATACAATATGAATCAATCACAAAGTAAAATTATCATATATATTGAAAAAGATAAAATTCAGAAAAAATATATATCAAAAGTCTCACAATAATAAAATAGTATTAATCACAAAACAAAGTATTGCACAGTAATTAAGCATTTATTTTAACAAACAAATGAAAAAAAAATTAGATTAGTTTTATTAATATTTATGAGGTCTTTATTCTAAAATAAGTAAGAATAATATTAAAACACTTGTTTTGTACATTCAATACAGTGCAATACAATGTTTTTGATAAATTTTTCAATTCAGCTGCTAGATTTTGACTCAATACCATAAATGGATAAATCACATAAATACTATTGTTATTAAAATAATATTATTTACATACAAAATAAATAGTCTATATATGCATAATTTAATTATTCTAATTCAAAGATGATTTTTGTATTAATTTATTACTTATATTATTTTATTTGTTTCTAAATACTTAAAATCACTTACATTTAATTTTAATTTTACTCATTTAAAATAGCTTGTTTATAACTTGCATCTTTAAATTCTAATATTTAAGTGCATGGATACTCTGGTAAGTGCTTTTGAGACTTACTTATGACCTCATATTTTTAGTGGTGAGATTTAAGTAGGGGGATGCATGCCTATATATGTAACTATTTGCCCCATTTTTTTAGATAAGGAAAAGCAGGATTCATTTTTATTAATGAATTTGGGATTGTTGTCAATATGCCATGCTTCTTTAATCTTGTGATTGATGTCATTAATATCAATACAAGAAATTATGGCTCCAGTGTGCTCAAATGTGTGGCCTATTACATTTTAGTGCTTGATAAAAAAATATTGACTTGTGCTCCCAACTATTCATATCTTTTTTATAGAAATATTTGTGTTGTAATAGCCTTATGATGAGTCTTCTTCATGATTCACCATAGTAGATGGTGCTGCATCCTGTTGAGTGCATGCTATGCCTGAAATATAAATAAAATATGTTCTCCATCCATTGGATAAGCTATCATATTTTGCCCACAATAAATAGACTCATAAACAATTCAAAAGATAGACTCCCTAATGGACAAACAAACTCACACCATATATAAGATAGCATGCACCCAAGCAGGAAACAATGCTATCTATTATGATAAATCACACACCAGTCTAACCACAAGGCTATTACAACACAAATATTTTTATAAAATAGCTAAGAAAAATCTGGAGCACAAGTTGATTTTTCTCAAACATCAAAATGTAATGGGCCATACATTCAAGGTTACTATAATCACCATTACTTTCATTGAGAGAAATAACATCAAGCACTAAAATAAGGAAACATGGCATATTGACAACAATCCCAATTCCATTAACAAGAAATCCTGTTTTTTCCTATCTAAAAATGGGTCATATAATTTGAATATATTTGAATAAACTTATTGCATATACATGCATGTACCTCCTCCCCCCTCTCACATAACTCTCAGTAATATGACTATGAGACCATAAGTAGGTTTCAAAAGTGCTAAGCTTGATTCAAAATGCATTTATTTAAGCTTTTCTTACCAGATCATTGAAGCACTTGAAATCTGGAATTTATAGTTGCATGAGAAAGGTCACTACTTTAGTAAATTTGTAGTTTTATATATTATTTTTAAAAATACTTTTATAACTCTCATTAAAGTTTTTCTCATAACAACTAACTCATGATATTATATAAACTCACATTATAATATATCATTTAAATTATTTAAAAAAAATTTTTTTAATATTTTTTTTATTTACTAAAATATATATATATATATATTTAGATAGATACCACTTTTTCTATATTTATTTTTAATAAATAGGTCAATAATTTGCTATACAGATAGACTACCACTAATTGAAAAACTTTGGTTTAATTTTGAGTTTGTATTTAGAAAATTTTTAAAGAAGCTCAAACTCACTCAAATACAAACCTGTAATTATATTAATAAATTGAATAATGTTTAAAAATTAAATGTTATATATTACCATGATTTAAAATGTAAATTACTAGCAAATATTCTTTAAATAAATTAATTTAATAATAAAATTTGCACAATTTTGTATTAATAAAAACCTGTGTTTCTTTAAAAAAAATTGTGTAAAAAAATACATTACTAAGCAGTAAATCTAGGACAGAGAATCTTCTCCCAGTTGCAATCCCTCATCTCATAAGGCTGACTAAGTTCCTGAAATTGGGACCAAAGTTTGTTGATTTTTTGGTTAAGGTCAATCTTGGAGCCTTGCCTACTGGGATGTTTCTTTGTAATCAGAGGGGACACAACATTGATACAATATGTTCTCTTTGTAGAAGATTTGATGAGTCCATTGAACACATACTCTATCAATGTGAATGGTGGACTTGTTTGCGTAATATTGCCCTACAGAGAATTGCAGGATACAATTCTTCAAATGTCTACCTTAATGATGCATTCAAAAATGGAAATTTTGGCTCCATCTGCCTGGCCACTTTCATAAATTTTATTATATGGAAGATTAGATGTAAGGTATTATTTGATAGTGAGTTGGCCGGTCCTGTTGAAGACATTTTCTTAAAGTTATTATATAAAGCTAAAGAAAGTGATCTAAAAACATGCCTGCCTAGCCTTTCTGAGCAAACATGGAGTCAATTACATATTTAGCAATAGCCATGTATATTATTTATTCATGACACTCAAACTTTACACGCTATGGGATTTATATGCCAAATTAAATCACCCCTGATAAGTAACGTAACTTAAAATTTTACTTTTAATCTTGTAATCATCATCTAATTTAATAATTAGTTATTCTTTAATGTGTCAATCATGATCATAAACATGAACTCTCTATTATAATGTATATTTTAGTTTTTGTGCAAATAAAGATTATTTTGAAAAAAATTCCTTCTTTATATGCTTTTTTTTCCAAAAATTGATAGAGCATAAAAATGATGACTTTATGTAGAATCTGTTTTATTTATACTTAGAAAATATGTTGAATGTTAAAATTTGAACATTTTGGTTTTATATTTTATATTGTATTGAAATAAATAATTAATAAATTGACTTATTTTTTAACAATTCAAATCTTTTATAAAAAAAAAAAATTCTGAAAAAATATTTTTACATTGAATTAGAGTTATGTAAACTCATCAAAGATTAATATAATTAACATTTTTTAAAATAAAATTTTAATATAGAATTACAATTTTTTTAATTCTCATTGTTAAAATTGATACACATTAAGATATGTTAATTGGCTGATATAATATTGCACATACATTTTTGTTACTTTTTTTAAAAAAATAATAATAATAATATTTACCACAAAAAATTGTAAATATTTTATTTTTAAAAATATTGTATAGAAAATTAAGAATTTCACATTGCTTTTGGTTTAGTTTAAAATGACTTTTTATAAAAAAAATTTGTTGCACATATTAAACTCTGATTACCTTTTTTTTTTTCAATCTTGACTGATATGTTACAATTTAACATTATTTTTGAAATGTTTTATTTTTTACCTGATAATGAAAATAAACTTAGAATTAAGATTTTGTGTTTATTAACTAAACAACCAAATTAAATTTTTTTTTATGAATATGTTTAGATAGAAACTAAATACATGGGTTTTTTTTTTTACTAAAAGATTAACAACTTTACATTAGAAACCGCCATGTTTTTTTTTTGTTATATTTTTTAAATTAATGAAAATACATTTTAAACATAAAATTGAAATTTTTGTGATTTTATACTTCACATAGATTTGAGAATATATATATATATATATATATATACACACAGCTTTCACATTTTAACGATTTTTTGACAATTCAATGTATTCATTAATGAATGTGCTAGGAAAATTGTAACATACATATATTTTTACAATGCCATTTTGAACGACTCTAACTGTTTGGAAAAAAAGTTTGAGTTGATGCATCTTAGAATAATGACAGTGTGCCTATAATAGCTTTGTTTTAAATAATAACATCCTATAAATTAATTGCAATTTTAAAATAATCTTAATATTTTATTTTTATTTTTTATTTACTATCATTTATTTTTATCATTTATTTATTAGCAGCTCATTGTCTTAACTTCTAATTTTATTAACAACACTTTTATCTAATTATTATTTCATAAATTTAAAAAGTATATATAATTACTTAACCAATAATATTTTCCACTGTATTTCACATTAGGTTTAAGTTTTCCTATTATCAGACCTTCTTTTATCTTTTATTTTATTTTATTATAGCATAACATATCATATTTATATTTTTGCCTTTAAATTTATGAATTGTTTCTTTTGTTCATATGAAATTATAAAACTTTTTAATGTAATTTATGTTGTTTTAATCTTGTTTTAGCTGACTTTTTTGTTTTTCCAACATATTTATTTGTGATGTCTTCATGCAAAATTCTTATCAGTTTTTTTTTATAAACTTCAAATTTATTTTTAGCTTTTATTGTTAATTTTTTTTATTAATATCTTTTATTTTATTTTCTATAGTGTTTGTATTTCCTTTTAATACTTTTATTGCGAATTATTGTTTTAATTTCTTGTCACATTAATTTTAAACTATATATATTCTAGAATGTATATTAATGATTTTATATTTTAAATGTATGTTTAAAAATTAATTTGCAATATAAATTTTATAATTTTATTTTTTATATCAATTTTTCTGATTTTAAATATTTATTAATTAATAAATCTAAATTATTTATTTATTTATTTTTGTCCATTTTTTATTGTAAATTTTATATTTTTATCTGTATTTTATTAATATTTTCAATAAATTGATCTAATTGTCTTTTACTTTTAGTAAATAAAAATATATAATCATGTATTTATCATTTTATTGTACCAAATATATTTTTTTATAACATTCATTTCAGTCTCATTCATATCAGTGCTTAGAACTGCTGCTATTATCAAGCTCTCTTTTTTCATAATATTTATTGTTCAAATTGTTCTCTCTTCTTAATATAATTCCATTAGTTCAACTACAATATTTTTTTTGTCTTCTGTTTACTTATTAACAGTTGAATCTATAACTTTATTTACATTAATATTTGTAAAATAAAAATTAATATAATATTACAAACTAGCCAAAGAAGAAATTAAACTTTATTAAAAAAAATTTCAGATCTATTATTTGTTAATATATGAAACCATAGTTGTGGAAGAATTTTAGTAAAGTTTAGTTGTTTTTTTTTTGGCTAGTATTGTAAGATCATATGAATTTTTACTTTATTTATTATTACTAGTATAGCATTAGGCAGTATTTAATTAATATTTGTATACATTAAAATCACATCCATTTTTAAAGCATTAGTTTATTTATTATATTTGTAATCATATTTATAATTTTTATTGTTAAATCTTTATTATTCTTTATACAAAATGCTTTATTTAAATTTGTATATTTTTAAAAATATTTTTAGCCAACCATTTTAAAATTGGATTGAAATATTGTTTTAAGTAATTAAGTATATATTTTAATAGTAGTTCTTTTTTAGATACCTTTAGGAAGCTGTTTATTTGTTATATCTGCAAAAATCCATTTATCAACTAAGCTTCAATGATAAATTTTGATCATTAATATATATATATATATATATATATATATATATATATATATATATATATATATATATATATATATATATATATATATATGTATATTTGCCCATTATAGTATAAATACTGCTTCATTTTATTAATTTTTAATAAAAAACCAATCAATGAAAAAAGCAATATATTTGAAATTAACTTTCTCTTCTTTTACAATTTTATTTTAGTTATATTGCCATAATTTTATATTTTTCCGATCTTTTATATCTTATTTAAATGAAATTAATTTAAACGCAGACCTCTTCTGACCTTTATGCATGCAATTAGAAGACTGTAAGACCATGTTGGTCTCAATGTGTACATATATTCATTTTTTAAAAAAAGATATATTTTAATAATATGTATGCTTGAATACACAATATACAAAATTATTTTAAATATATATATAAAAAAAGTGATTTTGATTAACTATTCTTTTACAATTGCTAACTACAAACATTGTAATGCAGAACGATTCAAGCAAGTCAATCACTATAGCAACAAATCTTTTAAACAATTTTATACCTGAAACAGTTTTCCATCAATTTTTTTTAATTTTTTTTGAATTGTAGATTTCGACAAAAAAAAAAAACTAAAAAAATATTTAAAGAACATTTATTTTGTAATCATTAACTGACTTTTTCTGTTTCATTTCTTTTTTTCTTTTTTTTTTTTACAATTATAAGATTATGTCCTGTTTCTCAAACAACTGCCATCATTTTTACTTTTAGTTATCAAAAGATAGTTCTCTTTATCAACTGACAAACTTTTCATTTGCTTTGTTTTTCAAACACTTATTGCTATTTATTTAGAACATCAATCAATTTTTCTTTTTGACATTCTCCACAGGTTTTTCCAGCTTATCCTTCATAAATGCACTCACATAAATAACATTAAATTTTCAATTATATATATATATTACAAAAGAAAAGGTAGCATTGAATAAATAATTACGATTTCTCCCTTTCTTAAATCTCATTAGACATGCAAAGTCTATCATTACAATAGGCATTCTCCACCATGCATCATAATGATGTGAAGCTCATTAAAGCATACAATATAGATTTAAAATTGAAAAGCTATAATAAATTATATTAAAAGAGTTGCAAACAATGGAAATCTGTCTTTGATAATGATGAAGTATTATTTCTTGATTGTAGTGCTTTATTTGATAGTTACATCATCTATCTTCAAGCAGACTATTTAATATATTTACATAATAAAAACATTATAGCACATGTATATTATCTATAGCTGAATAGAGTTAGCATGAAAATTTAGATAATGTGCAAATGTTTTATATAGATTTTATAAAAGATTCACTGAAGGGTAAACAAATGAATTTTTATTATTTAGTTTGTGATATTTATGGTAAGTGAATTTCTGAGTTCACCACCAGTTTTGTAATGAGTTACAATTTAATAAATTACATATTTAGTTGTTTGGTTTACTAATCAAAATTTAATTAGCAAAATGAGTTTTACACAATTTTCCTTAGTTTAATGCTTTTGCTATTATAAAATAGGCAGATTTATAGACAACTGTTGCATAGATCATGCTGTCCATTCTATTATTATCTGAAGAATCATTTTTTACTGTGAGGAAGGTTGATGACACTCTAAGCATTTGATAAAGAGCAATCCTGGAATGAATTAAATGCTGCATAGTTAATGGTCATTTGTTACATGATGTGACAAATAATGAGTGCTTTGGGTACTGTAATTATTATAACAGTAAATTTTGGGAAAGGAAGTAAAAAGGAAAAAAATAATTTGGATTATAGATATGGTGTATTTAGAGATTGAGAAAAAGTATTGAACTTTTATTTCTGGTAAGAAATGTGAATAAAAAAATAAGATATTAAAATTATCAAAATAACTTTTAATTAAAATTGGCTAAAAGAAAAAATGAATCACTTTTTAAAAAATGATTTCATAATTGGGAATTTACAGTACCATATAATAATTTTAGAAAGAGACAATGGTTAACATGACTAATAGGTCTATAGATAAATGATCTATGCACAGATTTCTGATATTATCTTAGAAGAGTCTACTTTGCATTGTGTGGCACTGCATTTTTATTAAAGAAATCTACATGTTTGATTTGAAAAAACACAATCTTTTGAAACTGTGTTTTGTAAAATATCAATTGAAATAATTTATTGATCTTTTTTTCAGTTAATCAATTGCACCTGTTGTGCCATCTGGATAAATTATCTAATTGATAAATTAGCATAGTTATGAAAAAATGAGAATTATTATGGCTCTCTGAGTTTGGCTTATAAATTAATGTTGTGTCAAAATACATGTATTTAATATCTTGGAGAATTAAATTATATATTATCAATGCTACATATATAATGGCCATAATTTATTTACAATCTTATTAAAATTATTTTACATTGTATATACATATCTGATAAGTAAAAATTTAATAAATTCAGGCCATCATAACATATAATAATTTCCTTTTACCATAACATATGTGACAAATAACACATATTTTTCCTCATCATTATCAGTAATGCTAAATCTCTAAATAATCTAATATATAATTGGTTAGGGATTTATCCTTACTAAGAGTAGTGAGTTTTATTTATCATGTATATATAATGTATTGTTTGAGTCATTGTTTAAGTTATTAAATATAGAATATCTGCTGTAAGCTAATTGTAAAAATTGCATATGTTAATAAATTAAACCTGTAAAGTTTTATGAAGATCTAAATGCTATTTTCTTTTAAAAAAATATCACATATGCAACAATGCCAACTGTTATATTCATCCTTCAAAGCTTCTAAAGGTAACCAGAATTTTAAATTAAGTATTCACTATATTTTCTGAGACTTTCGCTATTTTATTAGTTGTGGTCAATTTATCATGGATAATGATTATTTATTGAAAGTATTTTAATTTGATATAAAACTGTTTTACTCACAATAACAAAAGCAGGTCACATAAATAAATAAATATCATAAACAACTGAATGGGTTATTATAAGTAACTGCTTTAACAATTTAATGGATATTTATATATGTCATTCTGAAAACAGGTTTCTTGATATTTTTACCAGAATCACTCACCAAAAAAAGGCCATGATGTTTTCATTTCTACACTTCAACCATTCAAATATAAACAAAATTAACACTTATCATGAAATTTTTTTTTTTTTTTTTTTTTTTAACAACTCTACAATCAAGAAGTTTAATCATGGAATATATTTAGAAAAATTATTGTTATACTTAAAATGTTATTGTGGTTAATTTTGATACAGATTTTTCTAGAACATTAAAATTTTACATTGATTAACAATAAATATTTTAATTTCTTACTATGGATATTCTGCCATTAATCAAACACCTTTAATTCAAAAACTTCTATTATTGTGACAAAATTATAAAGTATTATTTGATTTATTGTTTTAATTACTGCTAGATAAAAAAAATTATACTGATATAAGAAAAATTTGTATTTTAAAGTGTATATTGTTATTAGTAAAGTAAATATATACAGTAAACAAAAGAGTAATTATATATATGCAAAAGTACAGATAATAAAATTGACAATTATTTAAATTATCTGAAAAGTTTGGGTTTGTAATGAGGTGTGGGGAGGGAAAATATTGAAACTTAAAAAATTTGCACATACACACACCCAAAAAATCCTGAAACCAGGCATTTCAGATTAATGATATTTTCTAATATATGAAGTATTTTGAGAACATAATAATCTATAACTAAAAAAAAACTTGTTCTTTTGAATGCCTTTCAATAAAGAGAATTTGTATCTTTTTTCAAATATCTCAAATTTGCCTTTCTTTACATAAGAAACTAAATATTTAAATAATAATCATTTCAACTAAAATTTTGAAATATAGTAGAATTTTATATCAAAACAAATTTGCACATTAAATGTATTAAAACAGTGATTATATATACATAAAGGGTTTTTTTTTCTATAAGATTAAAAGTAGATTGGACAAATATTTCTTCATGTGATTCTTTCCACAATTGTCAATAGAGTTTATTTAAATTTTAACTACTATAATATGTTAACTTTTCAGCTTTTTCATCTAAAAATAATAAATATTTGCAATCATACCTTCTTAGTTAAAAGAGGTAATAACGCCAGTTATTTAGAAAGTCACATCATGTCTAAGCATAAAAATAAAAGTTTGAATGTAATCAATCTAATCAGATGACCATATTAAGATTTATCTTTTATTTTTCTCACTTGTAAATCAAGATTATGACTATTGAATATACCATTCTATCACTATTCTAAATCACACAAGATAAAAAAACTAATAAAAAATGTTAATAATGTCATACATATTTTATTAATCTAAGGAGGTTTTTTGGACCTAAAAAATAATAATCATGGATACAATGCACTTAGTTATATGGCATCTTTCATGTCACTGTTAAGGAGTGATTATACTGTAATTGTGTTTTTTTTTAGAATCACTACACTTATTCATTTGATGAATTTAAAGTTGTAATTATATATTTTATTAAATGCACATTATTATATTAAGTAATATTTACTAAGGCTGTAACCTTCAGGAATAAGCGTCTGAAAAAATTTGAAGGTAGGGACCTCTACAGGTCTTAGCCACAAGCTTATGCTAAGAAGAAAAGAGGGAAACCTTTACTTCAACCTTGTGGCTAAGACCTGTAGAGGTCCCTACCTTCGAATTTTTTCGGAAGCTTATTCCTAAAGGTTCCAGCCTTAGTAAATATTACTTAATATAATAATGTGTGTTTAATAAAATTTATAATTACAACTTTAAATTATTATAATAGATTTTTTACTATAAGATCTTTCCATTGACTCGTTGTAAATCGTAAGATTTTGTGAGTATTAATATATAATAAGAATTGTGGACTTAATTAGTGAAGTATTGAATAGCTTTACACTCTTAGATCTAACCACTTCAGTTTCATCTATTCATATATAAAAGTAGGCTGAAGTAAAGAAGGTTTCCCTCTTTTCTTCTTAGCATAAGCTTGTGCCTAAGATCTGTGGAGGTCCCTACCTTTGAATTTTTTTGGACGCTTATTCCTAAAGGTTACAGCCTTAGTAAATAACATTTGATGAATCTAAATTTTCTTTCAACTTTTAATAGTTAGATACATTTGTGAGTATTCGTGGGTGAGGTTCTATTTTGATTATAAAATGAGTATTTGAAGAAAAAAAATTCTATACTTGTTTGGGGATATGTTCCCTGTATTTGAACTTAGGACGTAGACCTATTAGACAAGCATACAAACAATATTTCGACTCATAGTCTAAAAACTATATTGTATACACACACAAACATACATAGAGAAAAAAGTACATTGGCATTGTTTATTTTTAATTTAATGAGCATTTATTAATATACGTTTTATTTCTTTATTATTTTTTTATCAAGTTATCAGTATTTTAATCAATTTGCTATTTTAAATTTTATAGGTCACTATCCTTTTTTTTTCTCTGTTCTTGTTGTTCTTCTATTTTAAACACTATATACATTTTTTTTTCTAGTCAGAATCTGCATTCCATATCTTCTTATCCTCACTGCTTTTTCATGGTTATTTTACATTTTAATGAACTGGGAATAACATTTCAAATTTGAATGTTTTGATATGTGGTGCCATCTGGTATTTACATTAAAAGTTTACTATCAAGGAATTCTTATTCTTTTTTCCTAGAAAATTGTTATTAATTTCATTTAAATAAAATGATATTTCTAATGACAGCATATGATTTAATTAAATGGGCTAAAATAAACAATAATAATTATAGTAATTAAGATAATGATGAGGACAATTTACGGTTAAAGAGTTGTCAATCAAACTGTTATTGAATGTCAATTTAAAATATAATATAAACAACCTTAAAATACATATATATATATATATATTGTCTATGAATTTGTATATTTATGTTAAATAAGGCATATGTATATATGTGCGTGTGAGTAGATGCATACCTATATTTAGGTAAAATACATATGTACAGCTATTAAAACCAGCAGCTTAGGATTTTTTTACAAGTTGTATGCAGATCCAAAATTGAACTTTGATTAGAAAATGGGTGTCTAACAAAGATAGAAATCGTTAATATTCTTATTATCTGAAAACTATCATGCCTGATGAGTACCCCTGTGATCCCTCTGAGGAGGTATGTTGGAAATGCTTTTATCCCGCATTAAGATATATTATCCTTTCTGTGAATGGATAAATAAATATGCATATACGCACATATATATTGTGCATGAATGTAGGCGAAGGCAGATATATATATATTAGAATTATACAGGTTATATGATTACTTTGAAAGATCTGAAGAGTAGAATCACGAGAGGCCTTATAATAAAACTCTTTTCTTTTTTTAAAATATATATATATTTTTACCTTTTCTTATTTCTAATAGCACTCAAAGTAACAAACTGATATTTATATTATGGGAGAAATGAAAAATGAGTTTTTCTCTGAGTGCTAAAGAATTTCTCTTTACTCTGCAGAATTAAAAAAAAATACTTCAAGGCTTCCAATAGATAAGATAGAAAACTTGCATACTTAAATGTAGCCCTATAAAGGAGTTGGCATATATATATATACATACACTACGAAAATAGCCTTATAAAAAATATACTTTCACCCAGTCTCTAATAACAAATAAAACAACGGTATCTTGACTCTCTGGACTTTAGAGGGAGAAGATAGATTCAAAATTTCTAGGAACTATTGCATTTATTAATATTTAAAAAAGATGGTAAAGATTTTAAAAATTACAGATCTATCAAACTTGTATCGGTTCTATATAAAATGTTTACCATGATAATTACAAACCCCTTATAGTGAACTTTGGATTTGAACTAATTAAAAGAACAAACTGGATTTAAAAGTGGTTTTAGTACAGTGGATCATAACCAAGTATTGAGAGAAATTTTAGAAAGGATCAATAAATCGAAGTTATTAAACTTTGAATTTGGAGATTATGAAAAATCACTTGATTCTATAAGCATTTTATTAGTGATTAAAGAATTAAATCATAAAGATGTAAATCCAGAATAGTTTCATATTCTGAAGAATATTTATTAGAATGTAATTGTAATGATTAGATTACATATTAATATTACGAAGATTAACATTGAGAATAGTGCACAACAGGTCAATCTATATCTACAAAACAATTTACAGCAGTTTTGCAAGAAGTATTTTGAGAATTAAAATGGGAAGCTAAAAGAGTAAAAGTAAACATAGATTATTTAAGTCATCTAGATTTTGAAAAAGATGTATTTTTTTTTTTTTGCAAACAATGCTTCAGAGCTACAAAAAATGTTATAAGAGTTATCAGATGAATGTGTGTGGAGAGTGGTGGGTCATGTGAAAGTCTGTGCTCATACCCTGTCTATTACATATATAGACGCAGGTATATATAAGCCTGTGTATTTCAGCTAATACAGATGAATGTAAGAAAATAGACTAAAAATACCGTAATATCCAATGGTATTTTTCAAAGAAAAAAAAAGATTGTTAATGATAAGTTAAAAGAAATTAACAATGACAAATACCTTGGTTAGATTTGGATGGAGTGCTTTTGGTAGAAATAACTTAATATTAAATGGAAATGTGGCTGTGTGATAAAAAAGAAAGAATTTTAATAAATGTATTTTACTATTTTTTATTTATGGTTCTTAGATGTAGACACTTAGCTAGGAAGAGATATTATATTAAGAGTAACAAGAAGGATTCAAAAATTATGCCTGGATTAGAGAATAAACATGTGTTACTAATGTCATTAAAAAAATTAAAAGACTGAAATGGAGTTGAGCAAAACTTATTGCCAAAAGAGATAATACATGAACAAAAAATAAACCACATGTAAGATGTATTGATGAAATAAGGAAATGTGCTGGAATATTGCAGAAAAGAAAGATTAAAGATCAGAGAAACTGGATTAAACATGGAGAGATCTTTCAGAATTGGAGTGTCAATAATTAAAAATAATATCATTTATAAATTTCAATAGGTATATTAAGCACTTGGCAACATGAAATAAGAAAAGTTTAACAGTGAAAACTTTTTATTTAATATGCTAAGCATGCTTCCAATATCTTTGTATTGAAATCATAATCATAGCAATGAATGAATGAAATTGTGGGGAAAGAGTGTGATATAAATATCATAATAAATTGTATGGAAATTGTATGTAAACATGCTTACATTATTCACTTTTTAGAGAGGAGGAAACAAGATTCCTTTTTTTGTAGCATTATGATTATTGACAAATCTTACATATAGCACCGTTCTTTTCTATACATACAATGCTGGCTGAAGTAGATTCGATTGTATGATTTTCATGTTCTAAACATATACATTTGTGGTCTAGATTATATTTGGCCCTTTTGTACAAGTACCTGTGTTGGAACAGTTTTATTGCTAGACTGGTACAAGATTCTTTGAAGTAAATGTCACCGTAGTTGGTTTGGTTACATGAGATCTTGGACACAATTTGTGGAGTTTATTTAGAGGAAAGTTTATACTTGAAGTTTTTTCATCAAAGTTGCCTAAAATAGATGGAGTACAAAGACTAATGCTGTAAGATTCAGCCAAATTTTATTGATGCTTTGAGAAACATTAGGGATATAAGGGAGAGATATCCAAGGTTTGGGATTATTTATTATGGTTTTAAATCTCATTTTGTTATAAGATTTCTTTAGAATATTGATGTCTTGCCAGACTGGCATAATTCATTAATATTTTTGCTTGTGTTTAATGTGTGGTCTGTTTCTAACTTACATAAATTGAAATTTCTTTGTAAAAAAGCTTTCATTCTTGCATATTTATATGAGTTAGGAGGTATGGATTCAGGGGGTATTCTTTTTCTAATTTCAATTGGTTTATTTATCACTTTGTAATTCAGTTGAGTAATATTTTGATTGTTTAAATCCAGAAACTTTATTTCTTTGCATGAGACTTCATGTTTTATAGACCAAGTTAATGAGGATTTTTATGCATGCTCACATTTGATGTTACTAATTTGAAGTTCTGGAGCACAAATAAAAATATCATTAACATATTGTATGTATATCTTCCCTGATGTTTGTTGGAAATGTTTTGATAGGACATCTACTTCAATACCACTCTGCACAATACTGGTAATTATGTCATGTGTGGGCAAATCCATTGGCTGGCCATTTACCATGGTATAATATTGTCTGTTTAAAAATGCAGGTATGTCTTCATCAATCTAGTTTAAGCATTGAATGATAAATTTAATTCTAATGTGAAGATAATTGAAAGCTTTTAACTAGTGTTTAATAATTTCAATTGATTATTTTCTGTTTATTGAAACATATAATTCAGTGATATCTAGAGATGCAATTCTGCATTGACTGTTGCATTTTTAATTTTTTTCATGCATTCAAATGATGAGTCAATGGTATATGGGCCATATACTAATTAATTGGTAAGTCACTCATTTTTCATTTTTATCATATGGTAGTAGTAGGATTCTCCAAAGTTTAACATAGCCAGAGAGAGTGGTCTGATTTGTATAATTTTGCATTCATGATCATTCGGAGAGGGATTGCTGCTATTGGATAAATTTTTAAATATTCACTTTTCATAAGACTGCTATATACAGAATAGTTTGAGTATAGATGTATTCTTGTTTCTTTTTAAGTTGTAAAAAGGTAATGACAAACTTTAATTTGTTTATCTGTGTATTCATTTTGTACGAGTATTACTTTTTGTTTAGCAGGACTAGTCTGTTTTAAGCCAGCACCATCTTACAACTTAAAAAAAAATCCATAATAGCACACTTATGAAAAGTGAATATTTCAAAATTTATTCTTCAGCAATCCCTTTCCAAATTTTCATGAATGCAAAATTACATAAACAAGACTGTTTGCTCATGCTAATGTTGAACTTTGGAGAAGCTTACTATATGTGACAAAAATGATGAATGAATGGCTTACTGATCAACTAGGATATGGCTTGTATACTATCAATTCATTGTTTAAAGGCATGACTAAAATTAAAAATGCAAACATTAACATCCAATATAGAGTTTCATTTCTAGATATCATTGAACTATATTGTTTGATAAAGAGAAAACAATCAATTGAAATTATTAAACACAAATTAATAGCATCCAACTATTTTCATATTAGAATCAGCATTATCATTAAATGCTCAAACTGGATTGATAAAGACATAACTTTCCTTTTCAACAGACAATCCATAGCTAATGGTACTCCCCACAAGTTGCATCACTTCTAGTATTGTGTGAAGTATTATTGAAACAGATATCCTACCTAAACATTTCCAACAAACATTGGGGATGATATACATTTAAAAGCATGGATAAAATTAAAAATGCATATATTAACAGCCAATATAGAGTTGCATCTCTAGATATCACTAAGCTATATTGTTTGATAAACAGAAAACAATCAATTGAAATTATTAAATGCAAATTATTAGGATCCAACTATCCTCATATTAGAATCAGCATTATCATTAAATGCTTAAACTGGATTGATAAAGACATAACTTCCCTTTTCAATAGACAATATGAATTCATGGCTAATGGTACTGCCCACAGGTGGCATCATTTCCAGTATTGTATAGAGTAGTATTGAAACAGATATCTCTACCTAAACATTTCCAACAAACCTTGGGGTTGATATACATTTTATATGTTGATGACATCTTCATTCGTGCTCCTGAATTTCATATTAATAATATTAAATGTAACTTGCACAAAAATCATCATTAACCTAGATCACCAAATATGAAGACTCATTCAAATAAATAAAGTTCCTCCACTTGTATATCCAACAGAATATTACCCAAATAAATTACAAAATAATGAAACCAATTCAAATTAGAGATATAATATACTCCAAAATCATAACTTTTAACTCATATAAATATACAAACCTGACAGCTTTCCTACATGGAAATTTCAACTTGAGCAAGAGAAACTCTGCAAATCAAACATTGGCAAATATATTAATGAGCTGTGTGAGTCTGAATACAAATACAATAATACCAATATTCTTAAGAAATTCTACACTTAATTAGACCTAAATTCATGCAAAGATCCAAATTCATGATGTGATCTTAAACCTTAGATATCTCTCTCTTATATCCCTAAATATCAATAAAATTTGCGCTGAATCTTACAATATTAGTCTTTGTACTACATCCATTCTAAACTACTTGATCAACAATTCCAAAGATAAATTTTTCACTGAACAAATTCTACGAATTGGGTACAAAATCTCATATAACCAAACCAACTGCAGCACCATTCACTTCAGAAAATCTTGTGCCAACCTAGCAATAAGAAATTTCTGACATCAATACTTGTACAAAAGGACCAAAGACAATCCAGACCACAAATCTCTATTTCTAGAGCATGAAAACAAACTTGGCCAAACATTTGAACCCACATCATCCAGCATTGTATGCCTAGAAAAGAATTATGCTAAATGTAAAATAAAGGAAGCTTGTCATGTTGCCAATAATTATAATGCTTAAGCAAAAAAAAAATCATGCTTCCCTCTCTAAAAATGGGTTATGGAAGTATATTTTCATACAATTTGATTATTATTTACATGATATTTATAACATACCTTCATCCACAATTTCACTCATTTATTGCTTTGATTATGATATTAATACAATGATACTGAAAGCATGCTTAGCATATTAAATTAAAAGTTTTCGCTAGTTAAGTTTTTATTACTTTGCATCAGCATGTGGTTAATTTATCTATTACAATCGTTTTTCTCATGTGTCATAGCATCAGCCAGGAAGTGAACCCACTAACCTGGGACAACTGCTCGTGAAGCAGCTGTCACTGACCTCTCAACCACCAATGCTTGACTACAATGGTTTTAAGAAAAGTAAAAGAACATATTACAGAATTTATAAATTTTGTATTAACTTATTTTATAAGGAATTTCATTTTCTTTTATTTTATTTTGTTCATTGTATATAATATTTTATTTATTTTATTTGATATTTACAAATAAATAATGTGATAAAATTATCATTATTTTCATTTAAAATTATATCAATTTCAACAAATTTTTGGAACTTAATCGAGCAAAAGTTAAAAACCCTAACTTTTTTTAAAAACTTAATATATATTAATAGCAGTAACTTTAGTGTTAGCCATAATATTTAAAAATTTGACGGTGGTGGGGTGGTACTCCTACTAAGCCATAGTTTAACACTTACAGGTGTAACAGCGCTTATTTCGGAATTAGTGAGAGCTGTATTGTATTAACCTTGAAAACTTTCATATGTTATCAGAAATGTATCTAAGGAAGTTACGGGAAGAGCAATCCCCCCTCATTCGAGCACATTCTTCAAAAGCTGTATCTTTACGATAATTGTTTTAGTTCTTTAGTTCCCAGTGCAATAAAAGTTGAATCTCATTATTGAACTTTTAATTAATATTATAATAATAGATAATTTTAAAAAAATGAAGCCTAAATGAAGAGTCTATTGTTGTTTATACAAACATTTCTCATCTTGCTTTATCTCACATTTAAATTATAAAATACGTACACATGTTTTATTGTTTTATTATTAATACAATATTGATTTGAGAGTTCAATGTAAAAGTTTTTTTTTTTTTATTACCATGACATGATTTTGAATATAAAGGAAAAAGTATAACGAAGTAAAAATTATAAGTTATTTGTTTTTTTAAAAAACTCTTTTTCTCTTTGGCTTTAAAACCTGACTATGGTTCTGTATATAAAATACGTTTCTATGTTTATATATATAATTATTTCTTATATTTTTTATTATAGTAAAAGTACTGCAAATGCTTTAATAATGGCAATAAAATTATATGTGTATTTATATAAATAGATATATTTGCATATACAAAAAATTATCAGATATTTGTCTATATTTTACAAATAATAAATAACTTAGAAATATTTTAATTAAGTTCAGATAAACAGATACGTGATTTACTTACATATGTACATAAAAATTAACAACAGTACAAAAATAAGCAGGTGAAATGTGACCTGGAAAAGACCAAGGCCATTGTACACCTGACATCACAAAAAAAAAAACTAATTGCAGCAGGATAGTAGTAGGGCACAAAGAAAAGTTGTTATAATATATTTTAAAATCATTATCTTATATGTATTCACACATACATATATATATATTTCATAATGCTGATTATGATAATCAGCATTCACTCTACTCATATTAAATATTGACTATGCAACATATTTCTCCAAATAAATAAACTCACAAAAAGACCTGGCTGCATTGGAGAAACATTAGAGAATGTCCAGAAAGTTCATTTAATAATTAGTTAATAAAAAGAGTTGGCAAAAAAATAGAGATTCGGGTATAAAATGGGATGGGAAAAAGAATGTCGATGCACTAATCTTTATTTTAAAAAAAATGTTGCAAATTAATGCAATCTTCACCAATTGGTGAGAGGTATTCCTACTATTTAACCAAAGATGATATTTCTCTAATATTAATAATTGGGATTATAATAAAAAATTATGTAAATTATTTAATTATTAATTTTAAAAAAAGAAAAAAAGCTTCAAGTACTTTTTAAATTCAAAACATACCTTTGTCATAATCGGAAAAAATTTATTATATTAAAAGTGTGTCGAAAATATTACATAGAGATTAGGTAATACTTTGTTTATACTGTTTAAACATTTGATTTTTTTCATATTATAATAAATTTAACATGTTACAAATATGTTGAATTTTAGTTTAGATATCTAAAGTAAATATTAACATGTTTTTTTTTAAAATCATAAAATAATTGTTCTTTAATATTCACACAAAACAATTCATTAAAGACCCATTTCTTGGTCATATTGCAATCTTTAATGTCCATATAAACATATTAGATTATAGATAAATGAAGTATCACCTTTATTCTTATAGGAGATTATCTTGATTACAATTTGAGATTGATGATAGTTTAAGAATAGATTGTTATCATCTACATATATAAACCTATTAAAGCTTTATTCTCTTAGATAAATATTATATATATATTAATTTATATAAATAACATATACACAAATCTCATGATGGATTAAGTTAAATGGGGTTCCCTGACAGTAAAATTTAGGAGCCTGTCTAAAAAAAATTGTTTAACTATGTATATGTTATTTCAAGTATTAAATATGAATTTTATACTGTGGATTTTTTTTTTACTAATTTCTTATGAATATCAACTCCAATTAAATATGTTTAACATCCATGTAAAAGAATAGTTATACAACCCTTACTTAATTTAGTCTAATAAATTAAATATCATATGGAAAATCATTTTATAATGTTGTAGTTACCTAAGTAAGAATGATTTGGCTTGAACTATATTTATTTTTAAAATGTATTTTAAAATATAGTCTATTTAATGCAATTCACAAGTCTAAATGTGTTTTTCACTTTTTGAAGTAGTCTGAAAACACTTGCAAAATGATGCCTCCATCATATTTTCTTCATTACTTTTATGTCTGAAAACAAAGACAGTTTTTTTTTACATTTAAGAGATTAAAAGAAGTCGCATGGAGCAATTCAAATGAATGTGGCAGATGGATAAGTTGGGTCATGCTAAATTTAATTAAAAAATTGTTTCACACTCAAGCTTTATGCAATACTGTGCATTTATTTGAAACAAATGGGACATTTATATTTTACTCCATCACACTAATGTTTCAGAACCTGTAGATTTTAAAAGCCTGATTATTACAAACAAATTCAGAGTTAACAATGTCATTTGCATCTAAAATAAAAATCAGCATCATCTTGACATTTGGTTTCACTCAGTACACTATTTTTGGATGTGGTGAATTTAATATTACCATAAACCACTCATAATTTTGTGTTTTTCAAGAGCAACTTGCTTGCAAGCTGTTTTGTGCAATAGAATTGTTTTCCCTTACATTTTTCCTAAAAGAAAACAGAATTGTACATTGTTCCAATTTTTCAACCATTACAAAAATTAGCAAAAAAAAAAATACACTTTACAAAAATGTCTATATGTATCCATGATTTCAAACATGATGTCATTTAGAAGATTAATATAGAAGGGTCCTCACAAATTGTATCTATAAGCAAAAACATGTACTAAAACAGACATAGCTACCAGAGAATGATTCTGGCTACTTTTGTTCTTGAATAAATGTATATTTTTGTATTTGAAATAAATGTATATTTTTGTGCATGAAAAAATTAGGCATCTCCTGCAAATAAGCCTAAGGCATATTTTGGAGCCACAATTAATATCAGTCTTATTCTCAGGAAAACAATATGTCAAATTCTCTTTTGGATATGGGGGAAATTAACTAGATAACATCACATCACTACCAGGCAGTAACACTTGATAATTGATGGTAGATCCCTACATGGTTAGTACAATGATAAATTGCTGAATTCAAAAGCTCAAAGTTCATAAATAATAATTCTTTTCCATTAGTTCTGGTGATTAGCTCTTTCTATGAACTCCTGAGCAATAAACCATTTGAATATTTATTTATTGCTAATGGTAATTTATCGTTACTTTCAGGTATTTAATGCAATTTATTAAAATATCTTAATATTAAAAGCTATATTATAGACATTAATGAACCCTTCACATTATTAAATAAATATAAAAAATAAGAACTCCATGTCATAATGATTAATGCATCTTCTTACTATGCTGTCAATATAAAACTCAAATCCAGGATAAGTGAACCAATTCAGCCACAAACAAGCTTAATGTTTTTTAGGTAGATATTTCATAAAAAAATCTAGCTAATTATTCAATTCTGATTTGTAAATGAGTATTGAAACATTTTTTTAGCTTTAGAGAAAGGATCCTGATTATACAAAAAATGTTGGTAATATGACCTGGCCTTAACTGCTGGTGAAACAGACATCATACTTCCAGATAAATCCATGGTTATATTTTTATCTTTTTGTATAATAAATGATTGAATATATTAATAATTAATGCAGAATGTTTATACAATTAATAAATGTAATTATTCTAACAACCCAATATTATTATTGGAGCATTATTCATTGGTGCTATTTCACTCTTCTGGGTTGCAAAATTTGTTAGAACAAATTCGATAAACAACAAATTATTTCTTAAGCAAATTTGTAGATATATATAAAAATAAAAAATAAAATAATTTCACTAAATGTAGAAACATAAAACAATGCAATTTATTAGAATAATATTGTTATTGCTGTTATATATTAATTGCTATTATAATTTTAATTAAATGTTAAGACATTTAAACCAGAAAAGGCATAAATTGATTTAGAATATTTTTTATTCATGCTGAGAATGCTTTCACTACCTTAAGTATCATAATCATAGCTTTTTAGTCTTGTTAAATTTTGTTATTATATGCACTTGCTTACTATTTGAAAAAAAATTATATAAAATTAAATTTCTTGTTTTTATATGAATTTTATGTAAAGGTTTTCAGAGAGGCCACTTTTTAGATAGAGGGATACTAGCTTCTTTTTTATTTATAATACATTTGTGTTGGATATTGTCCATGATTCCTTAATTTTTCCTTTTATATCATCTCTTTCATCACACATAATATCCTCCTTGGAGAGATCAAACTCATGGTCTGACTACTGGTCATGTTCTAAAAATATACTCATTGCTTCTTTTACCACAAAAAATAAAACAAATTACTAAATGAATTATAGTTGGCCAATGGGTTTACCATTCGGTGGGATTATAAACAGCTTAAATCTAACAAAAATCAAAAACAAATATCTAAGTTTGAATCCCTTCCAACAAAAATATTGTATTCAAGATATGAGGATGACACAATAATCAGTGCAGATGAAAATATTATAATCCAAATTCAGCAAGAACTAGCACAGAAATCTTTATTAATTTGGATGATTAAAATGAAGATAAAAGCCATAGTATAATTTTTGTATATAGATATGCAGAGGAAGAACTATTTAAACTACAAAATTGCTCTAAAACTCATAAATGTCAAATGAACCATCCACACCAAATCATTAATTCCCATAGCTCATAAGTATGCAGGTCTTAAAGATTTTCTTTACAGAAATTTAAAAGTATATAAATTTGAGTCAGATTGGAGAAACAATGTAGACACATACACCAGTGATCTAAAAAACATAACTTCAGTAAAATTAACACCACAATAAAATTTTTATAACCAAATAAAAAATCTGGTACAATCCAGTTCCAATAAGAAAAAGTAGACTAGCCTACCATATGTACCAAGGGTGGATCAAAGTCTAAAAGACATTTGTGCAGGAAAATATAAGTTTTTGATCACCTTTTTCATTAAATAAGTTATTGAATAATTCTAAAGATAAACTAACTAATAAATAGTCTATAAAATTAAGTGCAAAAATAATGATTGCTTAGATTCTTATTATGGAGAAACAAGAGCAAAACCTATCCGTGAGATTGGCCCAGGACAACTACTTGTACAACAGGGCAAAAATAAGTAATAAGTATTTTTCAATATTTTTAGAACATGACCAACAGTCAGGCCATGAGTCTGATCTCTCCAAGGTCAATATTGTGTTCACTGAGAGAAATGATAGAAAAATAAAAAAATAAAGAAGAATGAACAATAGGCATCTCTAGATCTAAAAAGTTGACTCTCTGAAAACATTTACATAAAATTTGTATAAAAAATAAAAAATTTAACTTTATGTAAATTTTTACACATAGTAAGCAAGTATACATAATAACAAAATTCAACAAGACTAAAAAGCTGTGCATGAATAAAAAAAATTTTTAAATCACTATATGCCTTTTCTGGTTTAAATGTTTAACATGTATTTAAAATTACAATTATATAGAAAAGAGAAAACTATTATAATTATTATTATAGTATATTTATAATATATGTTAGAATACCTATACTCATTTAAAAATAGAACTAGATATGATTTGTTAAATTAGTGATGACAATTTTATTATTATTAATTTTGCTGTATTATTATACTAATGACTTTGTTTTAAATATTAGTATTGAACTAAATTTTAAAAAGTTATTAACTTCATTAATTTTGCATGCATAAGGTGATCAAAGATGAGATCTCTGTTGATACCAGTGTGATGAAGCAGAAAGATATTTGATATTGTTTTCATGATAGCTTTCCAAATCAATTTTTTTTTTTTAAAAAAAAATTGATTCAAATAGATGAAATTTGACTTTATGTTATCCATATATAAAATTTCTTGGAATTAAAGCTGTCTACTAAAAATTCAAATAAATATCTGAACATTTTTTCAATCTAATAGACTTTTCAAAAATGTTTATTTATAGCACTGAATATTAGCTATTTAATGTAATTTTAAAACAAAAATCAAATATTGAGTTGTTTGTTTATTAAAATTTTAATCTTTAATTAAAAATAGCTAGATACTTAATTTGCAGTCTAATGGAATGATTATTAGTTGAGTATCCGACAAATTCTTAAACCGTGCTTGAAAATCTTCAACTATAAATAAAAAAAGTTTTATGAAAATTCCAAATTCTCTGTAGTAAGCAAAGAAATGTATGTGCTAACCACTCACATGATCTTTCTGCCAATATATAAATATTTTTTTAACAGTTTATTAAAAAATATATTATTTATGGCATAAAGTGGGTGATTTTCTAATACATTGAATTGATATTACCTTAGTCTAATAATTTTTACAACTATTACTCATTAGTTTTATTATGATAGTTATTGTAATTATTATTACAACTATTATTGTTGTGTATATTATTATGATAAAATTTATTAATTATTATTATGAGTATTTCTAATTATCTTCCGCAGTTAAGGTAGGAGTGTTTTCTCAATGATATGCATGCAAATTAGGCTGTTTGACATAATAGATTCATAGAGCTCAAAGAGCAGGCCAAGGTTGATTATGCCACCTAGTTTGCTTCAAGCCATTCATAGAAGTATCTTTTTCCAATAAGACAAGCCTACATTAACAATTAATTATTGCCGGTTTATTGCTTAACTAAAAAATATATAAAAAATTAAAACGAATAACAGAATAAATAACATGTTAATTTTTTTAATACATGCATGACACATATATATAATATTTATATTCAATGTATAGTTGTTAGAATTCTATGTCTTTATATTATGTTCTATATCTACATGTTGGTGCGTAAATAAAAAGTCATTAATACGATGAATATTTCTTAACACTTTTCTCTTGAACAAATGAATAGAGACATTTGCTTGAAGTGAAATATATTAACAACAAATAATCTTATGAATCGATAGATCTGAGATATATATTGTTTACATAATTAAATCGTAAAAATCTTTGCTTTAAATATATATATATTCCAGGGGAGGGGGGTAGAGATTAAAGTATCCGATTGTCTTGGGATTCAAATTAATGCTACAATAACTTGAAAAATTTTCGATTTCAAATAGGTTTAGGATTTTTTGTGATCATATATACTCAATCCAGATCAAAAAGTTAAACATTTAATTATTAATCACTAAAAATGGAAAACACTTTCTATCTGGAAATTAGAAATGCTGGGTAAAATATCTTCTTCACTGTTTCTTATAGAAAATTATTTGAGAGACTTATAATTTATAATAGGCTATTTAAAAATGTTTTATTTTTTGCCTATAGAGAATACAGCCTTTAAACAGCCTGCCACAGTCTTTCCATAATGAATAAACATTTTAATACTTTTCAGTTCAATCAAATGACAAATGGAGAGCGTTCGTTTTTTTCTTCCTTATTCTCATGCTAAAAAGATTTAAATACTGATTCCTAAAGAAATTTATTGCATTGATTATTAGTTTGTTTATTTGAGCTATTTGAGAAAAATTCTAATCTCTTGCTTAAAGTCTGAAAAAAATTCAAAAATTCATCTGTTCTTAACCCATAGATTTTAAACCTTTTAGGCTAACCACATGACATAAGGAATATCTTAAATAAGCTAACTTACATCCACACCATAAATTTAGCAATTAGAAAAAAAATACTTGAAAGCAGATCTGCTTTACAATTTATATTATTATACATGTATTATATCAACTGTTTCAAGAATATTATTAACATTTTATTTATTTGACATTAACTAGATTTGTAGATAAAATTTCTTCAAAATAAGTTTTTATGTCTAAGTGTGTGAATATAAATATATATTTTAATAACACAAGCTTACATAAAATATTGGTTATATTTAAATATATAAATAATAATTGTCCACATTGTATAAACTGCATATTAGTATAATCAATGTCATTATTATTCATAATCACTATCAAAGTTTAATCCAATTTATTTTTTCCACATAACTCCAGAAAATCTTTTTAGTATCAATCATCTCATTTATGGTATTTTTTTTATTTTTTTTACATTTAGATTTAATTTAAAATGTCATTTTTCAATCAATATCAACACTTTTAATGACATTTTCAGCTCAACTTTATTTTAGTTTCTCAATTCTTTCAATAGTTTTCTTATCCATGTAATTTATATCCAGTCATGCTAATCCAACATGCATCTCTATTATTTTGTTCACTTAAGTATTTTTGTCTCAGATATATATTAGTAATCACTTGCAAAATACATATTTACTACACTTTTTTTTAAAGCATAAAGACTTCTTTTTCTTTTAACCCTTAAACCGCTAATTATATTATTGGTTGTATGAGGTAAAAATCAAATCTTTTAATTGGCCAACTCACAAACTGAAGACAAAGCCTATTGTTAAAACATATTCGCCTATAATATTAAATTCAACTCAGAAGAGCGTCACGACGCTCTTCCGATCTTTACTAATTTTTCAGGTTATGAAGAGAACGAAAGTTCTTTCAAAAATAAATTGCTATTTATTTATTCTAAAATATTCAATTTCGGCAACATAAAAGCTATAATATAAACAAAAAGGTTGACTTTTACGTTATACAAAAGTAAATATTTCTTTTTACTAAATCTTAAATATTTTTACTAAAATCTTCAATATTTTTCGAAAATAATTTTGTTTTTTTAGTATTCTCTCTGAAAATAATTTGTAATTTTTCAAAATATTCTTTTATAATAATTTAAATCATATTTGAAATGAAAATCTCAGCATTTCTCAGGCGGTTTCTTTGTTCTTTCCAGCCAATCAGAATGTCTTTTTCAGCTGAGAGCATGCTAAGAACCAATCACAACTCATGTTCTTTTCTTTGTTTAGGTTTAAATGCGTTTTTTTTTATTTTTTACTTGTAAAATAATTCGGAAGAGGGCACCATCTTACAGAACTTTTAAAAACCTATTCAATACCTGTCAAACGAATATTTTAGCATAAGAACTGGCAGAGTTAGAGTGACGTCAGATGTCGACGAGGAGCCTCGTAAGAGGCGGGAAAAGGGTTAATATAAGGTTACTTCTACTAAAAGATCTCCATACAAGTTTTATTTGATTATTAATTTTATCCATTTTGTTTCCATGTATTCATTGCTATTAATCTAACATTTTTATCTACTTTAAAAAAATCAATAAGCATTGTTTTAATCATTTAAATATTAATAATCTGTTCTATTTTTTTGTTTTTTCATAATCATAATTTTTGTGCCATTTGTTGAAGCTCTGAAGCATTATTTGCAAAAATAACTAAATGTACAATCTTTATTAATTAATTAATTTTTATTAATACAAATAATGCTTCTCGCTTAGTCTTTTATCCATAATTAATGTTAATCTTCTTATTTTTAAAACAATTTTTATTGATTCGTAAGGTATATATTAAGATATTACTATATTATCACATTTAAATGAAAAGTATTATTATCACATTAAAAACAAGCAAACATTTGTGGGATTGAATGTATAAATAAAAAAAAATTATCAGAAATTTTTAACCTTTATTGTTTTTAATATTCTACTTTTATTGTTAAAAGATGTTGCCTTGGAAACAGATTGAGATTGTTGATTGTTATGGATATTGGAATTGTCTAAGTTTTGAAATAATTTCTATACATATAAAGCATTTTTAAATTAAAAAAATTTTGGTCATATCATGTATTAATTTTTTGCATAGAAATATTAACCCAATCCAGCACACAAAAAAAAATCTTTCATAAAATCTTCAAAAATGTATTTATCTATTGAAACAGAAAATTCCTTCACTGAATTAAATTACCAATGTTTCAATGAAATCGCGTTTAACATTGGGCAAGGCCAAGGCTATAATGAAAAACAGTTGTTTCTCAAGTAGTAATAACCATGATAATGATGATGATGGTGATGATGATTATTATTCCTACTACTACTCCTATGACTACTAATACTACTATTACTACTGCTACTAC
>JAQFVV010007554.1:52500-77707 GCA_028023455.1 Epiperipatus broadwayi | reverse complement strand
TATTGTACCGAGATATATCAGGAAGGAGTGTGCTTTCTTCGGAGGTACACATAATTTTAAAAATAATATAAATTGATAAACGATTTGTGTAAATATTAATAAAAATAAAAGATCGCGTAGGGTAAAATAAGAATAAAGATTTTTTTTCTCATAGACAGGTTATCGTTAAAAGCATAAAATAAATAGTTTTATAATATATAATTTTGAATCGTATTTAAATAAAACCTAAAGAATTAAAATTGATTTAACTAAATTTGATTTAATTAAAATTTGATTTAACTAAATTGAAATTCGATTTAAGATTGCTTTAAGAAAAAAAAAAGAAAAAGCAAGGTGGAATTCGTTTTGTCTTATAATCATAATAAAAAAAAAAAAGAAAAATATATGTAATTAAAGGAATGTAGTGAACAATGGGAGCTAATGACAAACATAAGAAATTTCCATTAAACGGCTAATTAGTGAAAATAACTTTAACAAAGAAATTGAAAATAACTTTAACAAAGAAATTGAAATAACTATAACAAAGAAAGTGAAATAAAGAAAGTGAAATAACTCTAGCAGAGAGTACAAAGAAATTAAATGACCAATGCGAACACCAGAAAGTCAGCACGGACCATAACTGAAACACCAGAGGATTAGTTACGTATTGTAGATTGAATCCGCAAGATAAGGACCGTAAAATATAAAAAGGGCAAATTTTCTATTCAAACATTCTTAAGCTTAATCATCTTAAGCTCTTCTTCTTATTATTCATTCATTAATTATATTATTTTCATAGATAAAGAGTATACGTCTAAAGTAAAATGCTGCATTGTTAAACCCATCGTGTGAACAACCGGCCGAATCCTTCCATGCAATACCAACAGCAGACAGTTCAAACTTCGATCATGGTCGTGTAAAACAAGAAGGAGACGGAGTGTCCACGTGGAGCCCACAGGATCCCAATGACATCGGGAAACGGATTGCAAAGAGTTAGCGCTAACTGACCGAATGAAATACTATCAGAAGCAACGCTCGGAACCGTGCATAAGGGAGAAAGCTAGGTAATGTTTATTTCAATTTCTAATTCACTAATAAAAAGCCGTAATAATAAACTCTGAACTTTATCTTACGAACAATAAGTACTAATTGTCTTTAGCTCCATTACCCAGAGATGTTAGTGTGATTTCAAATATAAGTATATGCGTATAATTATTTTTCAAAATGTATTTCAGTGTGATTTCAAATATAAGTGTATGCGTATGATTATTTCCAAAATGTATTTATAATATGAGATTTCAGTGTGATTTCAACTATAAGTGTGCGTATAATTATTTTTTGTATTTATAATATGAGATTTTATTGTATTAAATATTATCTAAACTTGAACGAAAGTGTAGTTAATTATATTATAAGACCAAACGAAGTGTAATAGCGTAAATGAAGATTTCATGGTTTAGTAATTACTCAAATTAGATTTAAATTAAATAATTAAATAAAAGAAAAAGAGAGAGCGAGAAAATTAGCGCAGAGAAAGATTCTAAAATTGATTTTTAAGTAGGCGGAGTATATTTTATTGATTATTGTAGCTGAGCTAGCGGGAGCGGGTACTAGACCGTATTGGTCAAGCAGACTTGTCGACAAGGTCGGCTGGCGCCCATAGGATTTTTTCCTTTAAATAAATAAAAAGTTTGATTGGCTAATATGTAGTCTAGTAAACGAGTATAAATGTTATTGGCAAATATTTTCCAATGATGTTGATTACTCTACCCGAGGTACTGACAGCCCTGTGATAGGATTTTGTGTAAGAGGGAGGTACAAAATTCTGATCGAGTCGTTATTATAAAAATTAAAACATTGTTATTGATTTATATAAATGATGTTTTTATAAAATTTACGAGACGACGTATTAAGGGTTAGGTATAAATGGCGCGTCAACGTGGAACGAAACTAAACGTTTTGGATGGCAGAACCGATGTGAGTCATGAATGGACGTTTTAAGCGGTGTGGCCAGAGTCGTGTATGAGTGACAGAAGTGATAGCTAGTAAAAAGAAGCGGGAGGGAGCGTGATAGTAGGATTAGGAAACGGTATAAGCAGCGCAACTGTAAAGGTGATTTTGCAATTATATAAAACGTGGAGGCATAGGGACACTCCGGGGAATTTTAGTATAAGAAAAAAAAAGGGGGAACTGGGAAGGTTAGGTTTTGGTTGTACGTACGTAAGTTTATTATTATTATTAAAAAGAAAAAAAAACAATCATATGAAATAAAGTCAGATAAAATAGGTGTAAAATGGAAATAGCAAGTCGGGTTATCAAAATAAAGACTTTCTCGGGAAACGAAGGGGAAAGACCGAATAGATACTTGGAGAGTCTAGAACGTTTTTTTTCATGTAATGAGTTCAGCGAGTCGGTTAAAGTTAATATAGCTGTTAGCTACATACAAGATGAGGCCGAAAATTGGTGGGAGTCGCTGGGAATAAAGCCAACGAACTTCAAGGAATATAAACAAGCATTGCTGAAGAGTTATTGGGGGGAGGGGCTTCAGGAAGTTGTTAAACATCAGGTAACACAAGAAAAATGGCGAACAGAAGAATCACTAAGTACATATTTCCGCAGACAAGTGGCGAGATTAAGGGAAATCACAGCATACAAACTATCTGAGCAACAAATACTGCAGATAGTAAGGCGAGGCTTCCCAGAAAACGTCCAAGAAACAATAATAGGGAATGATACCATAGAGCGAGCAGCAGAGATACTCAGGATGATAGATAACGATAAACAGTATGAAGAAAATCGGAGGAAAGAGGGAAAGGCAGAAGATAATAGCAGACAAGTAGCAAACCTAGTACAAAACGAAGAAAGGGGCGAGCTGGGAATGGCATACCAATCATGTCCTAAAATAGAAATAGGCATCGAAGGGAAGGCGATTAATGCACTACTTGACTCGGGCAGCCAAGTGTCGGTGATTTCGCAGAAAACGTTCAATGAAATGGACCGGAGTAACTTAAAAATTAAAACCTTGCCGTTAAAGGATGTATACGTAAGGCTGGCGAATGGGAAAAGAGCCAAGTTGGCATCGGAGCAAGTGTGGGTGAGTATTAAGATCGCAGGGAAGGAATACAACCACGTCATGCTGATCTTGGAGGGATTGATACATGATGCTATCCTGGGCTCAGACTTTATGTGCAAAGCAGGATGCGTGCTGGATTATGAAAAGCGACAGGCAAGAATTAATCATGCAGAAATACCGTTTGACGTCTGCGAGGCAGCCAATAGTAGAACGGAGCACGATGCAGAAAGTGCAGGGATACAATTAGAAAAAAAAATAATAATAAGGGAAGAGGAACAGGGAAGCGAGAACGGAGAATGATTGAAGAGTTTGTTGAACACGTACGAGGATGTGTTTTCAGAAGTTCCGGGAGTTATCGAAGGATACGAACACCGAATAAAACTGATGGAGGACCAGCCGTATCAAGCGCGAACATACCCAATACCACATCAATATAGAAATGCCGTAGAAGAACAGCTACAGAATATGCTAAAATGGGGAATTATTTCTAAATGCTCATCACCATACAATAATCCGTTGGTGACAGTAAAGAAAAAGGACGGGTCTATTCGATTGTGTTTAGACGCGCGACAGTTGAATAAAATAACAGTGCTAGACACTAATGCCCCGCCACCTATAAGTGAATTATTAATGAAGTTCCATAAAAAAAAGATATTTTCGACGTTTGATCTAACGGCCAGCTACTGGCAGATCAAGCTTCACCCTGAAGACCGGAAATATACCGCTTTCCGATATAATGGACGGGCATATAACTTTAATCGGGTTCCCTTCGGCTTAAAAAACAGCGGGGCGGGACTAATACAATGCCTTGATCAAGTATTGTCAGAAAAAATTAAGAGTTTAATTACGATGTATGTGGACGACATCATTGTGGCCTCGAATAGTGTGGAAGAGCACTTCGAACATTTGAAGCTACTGTTCGGGGAGTGCATAGAAAAAGGAATTAAAATAAATTTGGGGAAAAGCCACCTGATGACTCCGGAGGTGAAATTCTTGGGACACATTATCAGTGAGCAGGGAATATCTCCAAATCCAGAAAAAATCGAGGCGATACAACAGTTTCCAAAACCAAGGAAGAAGAAAGACATCAAAGCTTTCCTCGGACTGTGTAACTTTTTCAACCGATTTTATAAAAACTTTTCCTCAGACATGGAACCTCTCTTACAGTTATTAAGGAAGGACAAAAGGTGGATGTGGGAGGAGCTACAAGAGCGTAGTTTTGAAAAGGTAAAAAGGGGGTTTCTAAAAGAGGTCATGCTGTCATACCCAGATTTTGACAAACCATTTATAGTGCAAACTGATAGTAGTGGAGTGGGCCTGGGAGCCACATTATCTCAGGTGCAGGACGATGGGAAATATGGGGTGTTATTCTTTATAAGTCGCTTATTAAGTAAGCCTGAAAAAAATTATACAGTAACTGAGAGGGAGGCTTTAGCAATTGTCTGGGCCTTTAAGAAGTTTAGACAGTATTTAATCGGGTCGCAGGTGATAGTGATCACAGACCATAGGAGCCTCGAGTTCCTTAATCATAGCTTCCTCACGAATAGTAGGCTGATCCGATGGAGTTTGATCTTACAAGAATTTAACTATCGCGTGCAGTATTGCCCAGGCAGAGACAATATGGCGGCAGATGCTTTAAGTCGCTATCCGATAGAACCACCGCAGCAACATTTAACCTGTAACGATGCGTACATAGCAGCGGCAGAAGTAGATAAAGGCGAGGATATAGAGTGCAGTTTGAAAAGATTAGTGAAAGCGCAAGAAGAGGATACAGAGTGTAAACAAATAATAGACCACTTGCGCCGTCAGCCTACGGGAAGACCTGTAAACAATACGGTCTGGAAAGAAAAAAAATATTGTTTGAAAAATGGACTTTTACAGCGTAAAATAAGAGATGAGGAGCATACACGAGTCGTTCTTCCAGTGAATATGCGGAAACAAATAATCATGTTCATACATGAAAATTATGGACATTATGGGGCAAGCAAGACGGAAGGGTTGATAGGCAATTGGTTTTATTGGCCAAGAATGTATAAGAGTGTTTTAGACGTCATTGAGGGATGTACTGTATGTGCGAAAACAAAGCCTCAAAACTCATCAAGCGTGGGCCCGTTGAGACCTATATATGCATACCAGCCTAACAGCCTACTGGCAATAGATTTCTACGGACCTCTACCCCAGTTCAATAGAAAGAAGTATCTTGTTGTAACGTATGACGTTTTTTCCAAGTTCGTAGCGATATATCCGGTGACGCAAGCTAATGCCAAACAAACTATACAGGTACTTGAACGGCAACATTTTCGAGACGTGGGAACCCCAAAGCAGATAATATCAGACCATGGAACTCCCTTTATGTCGGAGGAATGGAAAAGGTGGACGAAGCGCCACCAGATCAGACATATTCTCACTTCGATTCGTAATCCGCAGTCTAATCCCTGCGAACGAGTCATGAGGGAATTAGGACGCTTATTTCGTGTATATCTCCAAACCAATCATCGTGGATGGGTAAAAGAGGCCACGAGAGTGGCGAACATGATAAATTGGTCCAAAAATGAATCCACCGGGTTCGAACCCATCAGGCTTCATCACGGGAGAAATACCCCTTACCCATTCAAAACCCCTTTACCGAATAAAACACCACCTATTGATAAGAAGAAAGACGCGGATGAAGCACGCTGTAAACTCAGAAAGATGGGAAATATAAGACAGAGGAGACAAGGGAAGAGCAAGGATATGTTCAAGCTGGGAGATGAGGTCATGGTAAGGGTAAACCCAGTAAGCCATCCGGAAAAGGGGATATACAAGAAATTTCAACCAATATACGACGGGCCATACAAAATCATAAAGGAGTACGGAAATAACGCCTTCAAAGTCGCCCAAGGGTCAGACTGTAGGGGAACGTTCAATGCGCGATCCTTACAATTACTAAAGAAGAAAGCTTAACGAGTAACACGGACACACGAGAATAAGAGAGGACGAACTTCCATCAAAATAAATCGAGGGGAATGTATAATAAAATTAGAATTAAACGTTGAAACTAAAACCTTCAGAGTGATATTTTAGTTTCAAAAAGGGGGGACGGAGAAATGTACCGAGATATATCAGGAAGGAGTGTGCTTTCTTCGGAGGTACACATAATTTTAAAAATAATATAAATTGATAAACGATTTGTGTAAATATTAATAAAAATAAAAGATCTTGTAGGGTAAAATAAGAATAAAAGGATTTTTTTTTCTCATAGACAGGTTATCGTTAAAAGCATAAAATAAATAGTTTTATAATATATAATTTTGAATCGTATTTAAATAAAACCTAAAGAATTAAAATTGATTTAACTAAATTTGATTTAATTAAAATTTGATTTAACTAAATTGAAATTCGATTTAAGATTGCTTTAAGAAAAAAAAAAGAAAAAGCAAGGTGGAATTCGTTTTGTCTTATAATCATAATAAAAAAAAAAGAAAAATATATGTAATTAAAGGAATGTAGTGAACAATGGGAGCTAATGACAAACATAAGAAATTTCCATTAAACGGCTAATTAGTGAAAATAACTTTAACAAAGAAATTGAAAATAACTTTAACAAAGAAATTGAAATAACTATAACAAAGAAAGTGAAATAAAGAAAGTGAAATAACTCTAGCAGAGAGTACAAAGAAATTAAATGACCAATGCGAACACCAGAAAGTCAGCACGGACCATAACTGAAACACCAGAGGATTAGTTACGTATTGTAGATTGAATCCGCAAGATAAGGACCGTAAAATATAAAAAGGGCAAATTTTCTATTCAAACATTCTTAAGCTTAATCATCTTAAGCTCTTCTTCTTATTATTCATTCATTAATTATATTATTTTCATAGATAAAGAGTATACGTCTAAAGTAAAATGCTGCATTGTTAAACCCATCGTGTGAACAACCGGCCGAATCCTTCCATGCAATACCAACAGCAGACAGTTCAAACTTCGATCATGGTCGTGTAAAACAAGAAGGAGACGGAGTGTCCACGTGGAGCCCACAGGATCCCAATGACATCGGGAAACGGATTGCAAAGAGTTAGCGCTAACTGACCGAATGAAATACTATCAGAAGCAACGCTCGGAACCGTGCATAAGGGAGAAAGCTAGGTAATGTTTATTTCAATTTCTAATTCACTAATAAAAAGCCGTAATAATAAACTCTGAACTTTATCTTACGAACAATAAGTACTAATTGTCTTTAGCTCCATTACCCAGAGATGTTAGTGTGATTTCAAATATAAGTATATGCGTATAATTATTTTTCAAAATGTATTTCAGTGTGATTTCAAATATAAGTGTATGCGTATGATTCTTTCCAAAATGTATTTATAATATGAGATTTTATTGTGATTTCAACTATAAGTGTGCGTATAATTATTTTTTGTATTTATAATATGAGATTTTATTGTATTAAATATTATCTAAACTTGAACGAAAGTGTAGTTAATTATATTATAAGACCAAACGAAGTGTAATAGCGTAAATGAAGATTTCATGGTTTAGTAATTACTCAAATTAGATTTAAATTAAATAATTAAATAAAAGAAAAAGAGAGAGCGAGAAAATTAGCGCAGAGAAAGATTCTAAAATTGATTTTTAAGTAGGCGGAGTATATTTTATTGATTATTGTAGCTGAGCTAGCGGGAGCGGGTACTAGACCGTATTGGTCAAGCAGACTTGTCGACAAGGTCGGCTGGCGCCCATAGGATTTTTTCCTTTAAATAAATAAAAAGTTTGATTGGCTAATATGTAGTCTAGTAAACGAGTATAAATGTTATTGGCAAATATTTTCCAATGATGTTGATTACTCTACCCGAGGTACTGACAGCCCTGTGATAGGATTTTGTGTAAGAGGGAGGTACAAAATTCTGATCGAGTCGTTATTATAAAAATTAAAACATTGTTATTGATTTATATAAATGATGTTTTTATAAAATTTACGAGACGACGTATTAAGGGTTAGGTATAATATATATATATATATAAATTTAATATTATATAAAAATAGAGAGAAAAAAAACTATATACACTCATCTGAACTTGTACTTTCATTAAGTTCAACTTCAACGTGGATCAGACAGCTACTCAATGGGGCAGATAGGGCTTCCTTTCACCAATACACATATGAGTCTTTTTTCCATCAGGGTCTGCTGTTTCTCCTACAGCATTTTCGGGCTTCGGGGATTAATGGGTGGTGCACTGCGGCTAGAAGTCTACTGCATGATAGTGTAGTAAACTGGAACAAACAATAAGGTCATCTCCTTGATTATAAGGTCTGTGAATATAATTTTCATGTAGATATATATATCGCTTTCACGTCAGACTTTATTATACACCTCGGCTATACGAATACTTGCTTGTGACTAAAGATTATGATCAGCACATAGGTCAAATACGAATTAAAGTTCTCCAAATATGATTCTTTCTTTTTTTTAAACAAATAGGGGATTCACATTGTTGATAACTTTTCTAAAATTTATTTAATGATCCTTCCATGTTCGAATGGCTAATTTCAAATTTCCTTTCTTCTTTCTATTCTTTAGACAAGCCAGATACAACTATAATTTTTATCAAATACATATCATTTCTTCTTTCTTTCTGCTTTGTTATTTTTCACAAGCATATACCATTCCATTACTTAGACATGCTGGAGCCAACTCTTATTTATCAAACATAGATCGTCCAATTTCTGGGACAAGCTGGAAACAAAGTTTGTTATTTTCTTAAACATCTGCCATCTGACTGCTTTAGCGAGCTAGCAACAACTGACCTCAATGCCCCAAGTAAGTATCACATAGGGCCCAATTGGTACAATTATAATACCCCCTACAAACTATTTCATCAGCCAATAATAAAACTATACCTTTATATTAATTTACCTACATTCTTTCATTTTTTATATCTTAAAGTATGATTTCTCTAATATTGGAATTTGTATAGCTCCCATATTGATTAATTACACCACCCGTTGTGCTTACATTCTTTTAGATAAAATTGACTTTTTGATTTTATCTTTATCCACGATCAAACAGAACAAATTTCTTTTAATACAAAACATTTTTCTTCTGCCAAAAGTAGATTACAATTGACAAAAGGTGTTTTTGTTTTAATATAAAATTTAAATTCTAATAAGTACAAAATTCAAATTCTATTTAAACAATTTTTAGGAAAAAGAAAAAAAATACATTTCTATATACGTGTATCGGAACATTTACAAGTGATAATAAATTTAAATACAAAAAAACTGTCATTAATAAATTATAATTATTTTATGAAACATTTTATGCAAAGAAAATAATTCCTTCTTTGTATTTAAGATACTTAATTTGATTACAAGCATTTTATTCAAAGCATGAAATTCCACAAAACAAAAATAATTTGTTAAAGTTACTAATTAAAAAAAAGTATTACAAAAATGGTAGCCTTTTTATAGGCTAAGGATATTTTTCAGTACTATCACAAGCAAAAAAATGTTGTAAAAAACAATTTTAAAAAAATCTATTATAAAAATGGCAGCCTTTTCGTAGGTCAGATAACTTTCTGGATTTTAAAATATATGATATTTTACAAAAGATATGGAATAACTGAAACACATAGGCTTATTATATACCTGTGTCAATATATGTAATATATAGGGTGTATGAGCACAGACTTTCACATGACCCAGCACTCTCCACACTATCTCATAACACTGATACACTTGAACACATATATGTTGAAAAGATTATCTTTTCAACATATGTGTTCAAGTGTATCAGTATTATGAGATAGTGTGGAGAGTATTGGGCCGTATGAAAGTCTGTGCTCATATACCCTAAAAGATATGGAATAAAACTTTTTAAAGGAAAAAAAGTGCTTGGAAAAAAATTGTACATGTCTTTTTAACTACAGTAGAGAACTGAATGGGTATAGTATTTAAATTGTGAAGAAAATGTGATTACAGTACATAAATTCATGTCTGACATGTGCTATTTAGTCAAGGGAAAAAATAGATGCTAGGGTAATGTATTGACATTTAATTTTTGGTTAGCATATAATTGAAGCCATGTAGTTTGATATTACATAGTTCACAGCTCCACAGTAATGTCATGCATGATTGAAATGTATTAAAGCAACTAATAAGAAAAAAAGTATTGCACAACTCATGGTCTTTTTGTCTAATAAAAATATAACAAGTAAATTATATCAGTTATCTTGGAATAATAATAAATAAAATTAAAAAAAAGAAGACTTTTAAACATGATATTCACATTGCCACTAATAAATTTAAATAATGTATATCTATATGTACAAAATTATATTTTTTCTTTGAATAACCATCTTATTATAAATAAATCTATGTATGAATCTTTGCTAAGATATGAAATAAGAATTTAATTTCATGCCAATATTCCAACATTATTGCAAACAAAAAGTTTAGTTAATTTAATAGAATAAAATTTGAAAAACATAATATTTATAAAATTCATTCATTGATGAAATTCTTGTGTATATATATATATATATTTTCTTTCTGATGAAAACCAGTCCTCTGGTTGAAATATAATATTATTTATTGGATTTATAAGTATTTTTTGTTTATATATATATATATATATATATATATATATATATTATAATGTTTTCCGTTTTGTTAGGCCTCATATATATATATATTATAATGTTTTCCATTTTGTTAGGCCTCTACATGCTAATATAAACTGTGCGTGAGTTGATCAAGCCATGTCAAAAAAGAAGAAAGTTGTATTTATATTCTAAAAACATAGCTATATTTCCTGATCAACTCGGCCTATTAATAGTTGAGAATTATGCTATTGAAGAAATCAGCTTTTAATTTATTTAATATGGGCACCAGGACCTTTTATTCTAAAGAGTCCGATGATATAGTCAAATAACGTCTCTCGAATAAAAAAAAAGAAAAATACTTTTAACTTAATCGGTATTGCATCATACCGTAACGAGAATTATTTTTCTAAGATTATTATTCCTAGGCTTATTCAAACATATTGGCAAAGGTAAATTACATTTTAAATCTTATTAAACTAATAATAAATTTAATAATAAAAAATAATAACTATTGTTAATAATGCACAAATGAAAATTGGTATTAGAAATATTTTTATTCTTACAAACTAAAATATTTCACGTTAAGTTGCTAATTAAATAAATTGGAAAGAACATACGTTAATTCAGACGTAAATCCATTAATAAGAAAGACAATAGTTAAACAATTAATTAAAAAGTTTTGGTATAAACAAATGTCTCTTGTACAGAAAAAATGAAAGTCTCTTCAGGATTATTTTAAGACTTGTTTGCAAACACTTAATTTTGTCACAATCAGGAATAAGTAGTCTTACCGGTAAGTTTTAGTGAATTCACAATGGTTGTAGATAACTATGCATAGTTTTTCGGGGTTAAAATGAGCTCACGGCCATTGATTATAAATTGATCTTGCAGTCCATTCTCCTAGTCAGTCACGAAGGCTTTTCTGGTGTACATCTTCAGGCCTGATGTCCACAGAAGCTCCAGTTCACTTTGACATGCCGAATTATTTCAGTGTAGAGCGATCTTGGATATATTATTGTTATCCAAGACCAACTAGAGAAACAAACGAGACAAGATGTTCTTCAAACCGGTCTCTGCCTTTCTATACTAGAGGCCCAGTTTTCAGACTTCTGCACATGCTATTATCATGGCATTTTTTGGTTCATAATCTTGTAGATTCTTTATAAAATTTTCATTATAAAGTTCTCTTTTCTTATCAAGTTTTTGGCCATCTTTAATTAGCCAAAATATTTTTACTTTCTCTTATCTTTTTACTTTTGGAATTATTTCGTTCTCTCCAATTGTACTTTTATTTCTAATTACATAAAAAAAAAATGAAAGAATAATTTAACTTTCATTGTACATTATTTTTTTTAAAAAAAAAAATTTAGTCAAAAAAAAAATCTAAATTTACTTTTATTTTTTTAGCTTTTACCAAATGCCAATATATTTGCAACGTATATAAATAAACGTTACAATACCATAGGGGTTTACACTAATTTTATTCTTAAGTTTTTAAATTCATATACGTGTTTTTTTTTGTAGTAGTGTGCTGATATATTCCGTAGATTCATTCACAAGCGACGTTCGGTTTTAACGCCCACTTTTAGGTCTAACACGGGAGGAATGGAAAATATTTCACATTCATCTGTGTCCTTTCCGCTTTAATGTAATATTAACGGTAAGAAGCCCAAGTTATAAGCACTAACGAATGTTGCTCATCATTTTGAGTCTTACAGGCTCGCGGCAACTTGGTCAAACTTGATCCGCCTTCCCCTTTATTGGGATCCCTGCTAGAATAGTCTGATGGGCATATAAAGGTGGTCTTATGTTAATATACTGTGTACTATGACTCAGGGCTATGTTTTTTCCCTCTTCAGTAACTGCCTACCTGGTCAAATACTTGTGACTTATGTCTACATTAGCCACGATCGTGTTTTTTTTAGACATATCAAAAAATATATACATATATTTTTTTCTTTTCTGGAAGTCATATTAAAAAAATATTTTTTTGTATTTTAATAATCAGGGTTTAATTAGTTAGTTAGTTTTTATAATTTTTTTTTAAACTACTATTTATTTTCCGGCTGTGAGTTTCTTTGGGTCATCGTTGTAACATTCTTTATCATTACAACTTATCTCAGGTTGTGGTTAAATCGAAGCCTGAGTTGGGTAAGCTATTATAACATTTTCCATTTTGTTAGGCCTCTACACGCTAATATAAACTGTGCGCGAGTTGATCAAGCTATGTCAAAAAAGAAGAAAGTTGTATTTCTATTCTAAAAACATAGCTATATTTCCTGATCAACTCGGCCTATTAATAGTTGAGAATTATGCTATTGACAAAATCAGCTTTTAATTTATTTAATATGGGTGCCAGGACCTTTTATTCTAAAGAGTCCACTGAAATAGTCAAATAACGTCTCATGAATAAAAAAAAGAAAAATACTTTTAACTTAATCGGTATTGCATCATACCGTAACGAGAATTATTTTTTTAAGATTATTATTCCTAGGCTTATTCAAACATATTGGCAAAGGTAAATTACGTTTTAAATCTTATTAAACTAATAATAAATTTAATAATAAAAAATAATAACTATTGTTAATAACGCACAAATGAAAATTGGTATTAGAAATATTTTTATTCTTACAAACTAAAATATTTCACGTTAAGTTGCTAATTAAATAAATTGGACAGAACATACATTAATTCAGACGTAAATCCATTAATAAGAAAAACAATGGTTAAACAATTAATTAAAAAGTTTTGGTATAAACAAAAGTCTCTTGTACAGAAAAAATGAAAGTCTCTATCGGGATTATTTTAAGACTTGTTTGCAAACACTTAATTTTGTCACAATCAGGAATAAGTAGTCTTACTGGTAAGTTTTAGTGAATTCACAATGGTTATAGATAACTGTGCATAGTTTTTTGGGGTTAAAATGAGCTCACGGCCATTGATTATAAATTGATCTTGCAGTCCATTCTCCTAGTCAGTCACGAAGGCTTTTCTGGTGTACATCTTCAGGCCCGATGTCCGCAGAAGCTCCGGTTCACTCTGACATGCCAAAATATTTCAGCATAGAGCGATCTTGGATATATTATTGTTATCCAAGACCAACTAGAGAAACAAATGAGACAAGACGTTCTTCAAATCGGTCTCTGCCTTTTTATACTAGAGGCCCAGTTTTCAGACTTTTGTGCATGCTATTATCATGGTGTTTTTGGTTCATAATCTTGTAGATTCTTTATAAAATTTACGTTATAAAGTTCTCTTTTCTTATCAAGTTTTTCGGCCATCTTTAATTAGCCAAAATATTTATACTTTCTCTTATCTTTTTACTTTTGGAATTCTTTTGTTCTCTCCTATTCTACTTTTATTTCTAATTACATAAAAAAAAATGAAAGAATAATTTAACTTTCATTGTACGTTTTTTTTTTTTTTAAATTTAGTCAAAAAAAAATCTAAATTTACTTTTATTTTTTTAGCTTTTACCAAATGCCAATATATTTGCAATGTATATAAATAAATGTTACAATATATATATATATTAGTGAAAATTAGTCATATGTCACATAACCTATATAGTTTGTATTACCAATATGTAATATATAAAAAGCCTGTTAATAGCTCTAAACAAGCTTGTTTAGAGCTATTGGCAGGCTCTTTATATATTACGTATTGGTAATACAAGCTATATAGGTCATGTGACATATGACAGATTTTTACTAATATTATAATTTTGCTATTAGGCCTTTGGCTATATTAAATTGCTAAGCCTACTAATATATATGGGATCACTGAATCTAGTTCAGGCTCATATAGTTTCTTTGGTTAAAGAGCTGAGTTTGAAGACATGTAGGTGTCTGAAGATTTGGATCTTTTTCTTAATATTTAAGAATTATATAAATACTTGGCTTGAGTTAATATTTTGAATCTAATGTCCTAGCTCTTCACTGATGAGAGCCTTAGCTCGTAACTAGTCTGGGAATGGGGACCATCATAGATAAAGGCTTAAGGTATTTTCTCTTGTAGCATTTATTATAAAAAATAATAATAATAAAATAAATAAAATAAATAAGCTTGTTTAGAGCTATTAGCAGGCTCTTTATATATATATATATATATATATATATATATATATATATATATACATACAGATAATATTTTCAAAAAATCTTTTGTAAAAAATTTGAAATGTGTCTTTAAAAAAGGGATTTATAAGTAGTAGCAAAATCTTTATAATAAATATGGAAATGGATTAAGAACAAAATCTTTATAATAAATATGGAAATGGATTAAGAAATAATTATGTTTTTAAAGTTATTTAACAATTTGTCTATTGAATTAAAAATCAATTTTATGATCATGAAGCGCATGCGTAGATTAATGTATCATACCTAAGAATAGATGCTAAAAAAAGGCAACTATATTTTTTTTCCAAAATTAATGTTGTCAAAAGTTAAGAAATCAAAAAAATTATATGATAGCAAAAAAAAAGACCATCCAAAAATGGATTTAGATCTAGTAAATTTGATGAAACAAAATAGTTTTAAAAGGTAAGCAAACTTTTAAAAAAATGCTAAGAAACCTTGAAATTATTTGCTCTAAAAAATAGTAAATAAATAAACTGAGGAATTGTTAGTCAGTGTTAAAACAAAAAAAATACTAACCATAAAGTATATTTAAAATTTGCAAACAAATTCAGTAAAAGGACTAAAAATAAAAAATTGCATGCAAATGGAATGAATGATGTCTAGAAAACAAAATTACACATTGAATCAATCAGAAATAAATACCAGTGACATTACAAATAATAAAGAGAAAATAAAGTAGAAATGTAGAATTAACTAATTTATTGGAAGAACTAAAATTCTTATAAGTTTACTTTTAAAATATTTGACTTTCAATGCTTGGACGCTGTGATTAAATTAAACTTAGCCTTTATGAAACCTAATTAGGGTTTGGTGGTTTTGCCAGAGCTAAGCTTAATCTAAAACACATAAATTCTAAGGTTTTCCTATCACAGTGTCCAAGCACTTGAAAGTAAATCACTTTGTCTAAGAAAAGTTTCTAGTTCAGATAATTATATTTAAAATATTTATAAAATTAAATGATTACTGGGAAAAATTTTTAAGGGATTAAACATATCCATTTTCAGTACTATCTTTGATAAAGTCATATTTAAGTAATAACATTTGTAAGATTTACAATCTAATTGATACTGTTCACCATAAAAGGTTTTTGTTTTTGTTTCAGTTTTGTAAAAATCACAGAATTAATTGCAAGTCTAATAAATGAGTTACAAGAATGTAAATTATATTGTTATTAAAGATTTTTAGATCACTTCCCAACAGTGAGACTAATTAAAGATAAACATATTCACATCTTGCCTAAAGCTAAGCTATTATAAAAAAAGATGGTTTAAAGTATAAGCATAATTTTTCAAGCATTGGTGGTCGAGAAGTCAGCGACAACTGCTTTACAAGCAGTTGTCCTGGGTTAGTGCGTTCGCTTTCTGGCTGATGCTATGACACATGAGAAAAAAAGTATAAGCATAATTTCCCATAAAAGTGTCTTTCATAAAGCTGTTAAGAAGCATTTAAATAGTAAGAATGACATAATTTTTTTTAGATAATTTAGAAGTCCTTAATTTTCTTAACTTCATGCCTTTATATAGATTACAAAATTTCTTAAATTTAAACTTCCCTGGATCACTTACATTGGGCATCCTAACCATGACTTTACCCCCTATTTGGAATCTATATTTAGGGGTTCCCTTCCAATTTGTATGCCTAATGCTCATTCATTGCATTTGGGCATTGGCTTGTCTTTTATCAAGATCCCGGTCAATAGCTCCCTCTTGGCTCCCTGTTAGATTTGTTTTGAACAGTTTTGGAAGATATTTTCCAAAGTGCAATTGCATGGGAGTAAACCCTGTGGATTTATTTAGAGACCAGTTAATATAATTTAGTGTCTGAGGTAATTCTTTAACCCACCCCCTATGGTTTGTTGGCAAATAGGTATGAAATAGTCTGCCCAACTCCCACATGACTCATTCATAGGGGTTACTCTGGGGATTTCGGATGGATGTTAACAGTTTCTTGATACCTCGTTTGGTCACCCCTTGGTTCCATTCTTCAGACACAAAAGGGGTCCCATGATCTGAGAGTATGACCTTTGGCTTCCCTATTTTTGGGAAATGTAAGATGTCTAATACCTTAGTAATTTCTTGAGTGGTAGTGCGTGACAGAGGGTAAGCGGCCACCCATTTTGAAAACAAATCATATGTGACGAGTATGTATTTCTTTTTGTTGAATGGTGGCAAGGTGCTATAAAAATCTATAGCCATAATTTCATTAGGGACATCAAGTATGATTGATTTCATCGAGCTGACATATGCTTGATTCTGTGGTTTTGTATGCTGACACACTTTACACTGATTCAGTACAGTGATAATATCCAGGTGCATCCCTGGCCAGTAAAAACAGTGTCTTCGGCAATACTCATGCTCATGGTGTAGTTAAATTCATGAAGGAATAAGCTCCACCAGACCAACCTGCTATTAGTGAGATAACTGGTTTAGAAACTCAAGACTTTTATGGTCAGTTATCACCACCACTTGAAAGCCTAACAACATGGGGTGAAACTTTTGGAAAGCCCATACAATGGCAATGGGCTTCTTTTCAGTGACAGTGTAATTGAGTTCAGGTCCCTTTAGTAGGTGGCTTATAAAATATAGTACCCCTACCATCCATCAGGTTGAATTTGTGACAGAGTGACCCTAGCCCATATCCGCTACTATTTGTCTGGAGTATAAAAGGCTTATCATAGTCAGGGTAGTCCAACACCACCTGTTTTAAGAAACTTTGTTTTACTTGGTTAAAAGCTTCTTCCTGTTCTGCAGTCCATTTCCATCGGACCTCTTTTCTGATCAATCTGAGCAATGGTTCCATTTGGCAAGTGAAATTTCTCACAAAATCTGTATAAAAGTTACAGAGTCCCAAGAATGACCGTATATGTTTCTTCATTTGAGGTCTAGGGAAGTCTGCAAATGCTGTTATTTTATCTGGATGAGGCTTGTCACCTGACCAGCCAACCTAGTGGCTCAGAAATTCAATTTCATCAGAAGCCACTTTACTCTTTTTTAAATTTATCTTGATATCTTTTTCTTTACATTCTCTAAAAAATGGTTCCAACTGCTGGAGATGCTCTTCCATAAATGCAGATGCTATAACTACATTGTCCACATACATGGTGAAGATTTTTTTGATATCAGGGAATAGGACACAATCTAGGCACTGCAGCAGCCTCACACCACTGTTGATATGTCCAAAAGGCATATGATTAAACTTGTATAAATATTCCCCTTACCTGAAAGCTGTATACTGGTGATTGTTAGGATGGACTTCTATCTGCCAGTAACTGGAAGTTAAATTGAATGTAGAAAATATTATTTTTCCTTTAAATTTTCCTAGTAACTCTTGTATCGGGGATGTAATTATACAGTCCAGTATAATCACCTTATTGGGCTGATGGGCATCTAAACACAACCTTACTGACCCATCTTTTTTTCCTAACAACCACCAAAGGGTTGCAATAATGAGATGAACATTTACTAATTATGCCCCCATTCAACATCTGCTCTAACTGTTTCTCCACTTCTTTTTTAAAATTGACTGGGTATGACCATGCTGGAAAAAGTTCTTCTGGTTTCAGTTTGATCCTCTGTTGGTATCCTCTGATTTCCCAGGACTGTCCGAAAATATTGTGTGGTATTCTTGAAATATTCCTTTGAGTCTTTGGCTGTCCCAGTTATAGGCTATCTTCACCTCTTTTGGTTTTTCTTGCATCAAATCTTAAAATAGATTGATTTATACAACAGGTTTCCCCCAAGTTAGGTAACTGAGGGGGAAAGAATCTGATATCACCTCCCTGGTAGCTCATTATTTCCTTTTCATAATTCAAGATGCACTGGTTCTTATACAAGAAATCTGACCCTAATATGACCTCATGAATTAGACTACCCATAATTAAAAATACATGATAAACTGTCCTCCCACTTATAACTAACTCTAACCATATTTGCTTAGGTATAAGGTTTGCTTTTCGATTATTCGCAAGGGTGATTTGCGTAGCCTTTAAAGGCAAGATCTCTATTTGTGGGTTTACTGATAAAATTCTCTGGTATAATTCCTCTGATATCACTGATATCTGGCTACTGGAGTCTAACATTGCGATGATCTCAATTCTCCTAAATTTGTAATGGTATTTTTGGACAACTCTGCGGTGCATATTCTGTTACTTTATCTTTCCAAGAATAGATCAAATTTGACATTTCCTTTTTGATGAGGTGTTTATACATCCCACTCTTCACATTCCAATGCTGGGCAGTATCTTTACTATTTTCTTGCATCTCCCCTACCACTCCATCTTGCTCTTTCCGGTCTATGGTATTTAGTAGGTAAGCTACTTGTTCAGCTGACTTTGCTCCAGCTATTACTAGCATCTCTGTGACATGAGAGAAAAAATTGTCATATAATCCTAATGATTCAGCCCTCCAACATATCACATGCATTTAAAGTCTGCAGTCTTGCTACTTGCCTGCAGAAAAACTGAGAAATTTTTATTTCATACTATTTTTGTATTTCTCCTGCATGACTTGATACATAATTGTTTCTTGATGCTCTGCTCTCCAAAAGTTCCTCAGGACTGCATCTTTGTATTCCTGGAAGGTTGGTTGATATTGGAACAAAGATTCCCACCATGCTTGAGCATTTCCATGTAAGTGATTACATGAATTGCCAGTTGACTAAACTCATCTATTGGGTTTACGTGGAAATATTTTTACAAACTCCTAATATGCTCAATAGGAGCTTCTGCCTGACCCTCAAATATCTTGATTTTCAAAAACTGATTAATATTTACAGAGGTATTTGTTGATTTATCACTTCCCTGTTTTTAACTAAATTTTCATCTGGCCCATTTGCTTCTTTATTCTTCATATTATCTTTTCTCTTTGTACACTTTTTAGTCATAATATTTTCTCTATCATTAACCTCAGTCTCTTGTAATGACTTGGCCAACTGCCTATCTATTTGAGGTCTCTCCTCTGCTTTGATTTGGCTTGTTATATCCTATTTCTAACATGTCAAATCTTATGTCCATTTCTCTCAATATTTCTCTTTTTACTTCCTTGATTCTTTTGTCCATAGCTGCTCTTTGTTCCTGCATCTCCTTTCTCCATTCTTCTAGTTCTGTTGGTATTCTAGCCATATCCTTTTCTACATGACTTAAAAAGTCCTTCATCATTAACTTCAGCTCTTCATTTTCCTTTTTGGGTTTATCTTGTTTGTCCCCCAAGTCTTCTGTTTCGGGCTGTTCTTCCTCAGGTAGTTTTTTGTTTATGTGATCCTTTGTTTTGCTATCTGATGTTTTTTTCATTTTTCCTTTTTTGCTCTAGTCAACATCTATTCGTATTAGAAATCCTATGACTTTGTGAATCTTTAATTTGTAATTTCGGGATTGTCTTTTATGTTATCTTTCTTTTTATTTCACTCATATGAAACTATTTTGGCTTTCGTAATTATTTTAAATCCCGAATATATAATTTTAACTCGTATTAAAAACTTTAAAATCATGTACTTCTCTCTATTTAAAGCTATAAATATAAAAATTTAATCTCATATTACCCTACACAGTACACCACACCTTTCATTCAGTCCCAATCACCATATGTTTAAGTCATCTTCCTTCCAGCACATTTCCCTGATTTTAATATAACTCACTTGATCCACACTAACAATATAATGTACAGAAAAACTCTCTATCTACTCTTCTTTTTTTTGAACCAACTATTTAAAATGTATATTTCTCAACCTACGTCTTTTCGCTTATACTACATTTTGTAATAAAAAAAAAAAATCTATCTTCATTAATTTCATTTCCATTAATATTACTAATTTTATTTTTGTTTCTTCACTCTATTTGCAATTTTTATTTGAGGCCCCATGTTGGGCGCCATTTTCTGTACCAGTTCAAATTCCCATTTGCCTTATCCATTAAAAAAATGATACTTTATATCTGTGTATGTCATGAGCATGAAATGACATGTACATTTTAAAATGGGAGATTGATAATAATCTTTGATAATACCCAGGGTTAAATACAAATGAGTATTACTTTACTAATTATTAGAGGAAATAAATTTAATTTCAAGTACAATCAAAATCTTCCCTTGTTAAACTAAATCTGTTGACTATATTGTCATTCTATTTAAATAATTATAAACTGTTTTAACATGAACAGGGATTTTTCAGGAGAACTAGGATTTTATAATGTTACTAACATGAATTATTAAAATTATTAATATGTTAAATGTGAATAATTCTGAGGATAACTCTAAAATTTTATGTCCACTAGCAAACATTATTAGAATTATTAATACATGAAAAGTGAATGATTTGGAGGAAAACTTTTAAAAACTTATAATTCTATAGTGAATATTTTAATGCCAAAAGAAAGAAATAATAAACATCTTATTAAATATTAAATACCTATTTATTAATGTAAAGGAATTTAGTTTTATCAATGATAAAAGAGAATGAACTTATATTACTAGAACTTTTTATTGTTGATAATTAACAATTCTCTTGGATTTCTTTCATGTTTTTCATTTATGCTATAATGAACAAAAAGAAAAAAAATACAATGGGAAGGAGAAAAAAATTCCTTTCTGTTCAAGTACTGGTCATCATAGAAACAACTGCTTCCTCTTTGAAAATATTCTATTCAGTTCAAATAATGGAATTTTTTAACATATGATATAGACTTTAAATTAATATTAATTATTTATTAATATTTTATTAGTGTTTTTATATTTAGATTTGTTAGAATTTTTTTTGATATAAAAAAAAATGAGGAGAAAAATTGAACTTTATCTTAGTTTTGTTTATTATGATTTTATAATGTCAAGAAGTTATATTAACCAGTGACTCATCAATAATAATAGTCATAAGAATATTATGATTAAGGTAACTTTAATTTTCTATTGTTTAGTATAAGATATTGGTATTTGATTATTCAAACTAAAATTCAGGTAAAATAAATATGTGTAATATTTATTATGTTTATATTCATGTAAAGGTAAATTACAGAAGTATAAAAATATTATTATAATCTGCATATGATTATAAAATGTATAAATAATTGATAGGTGAACAAGTTAAAAGTAATGAATTTAGTGTACTTATGATAATTTGTATATCATGAATCATTTGATTGTTTTTATGTTAATCTTATTGATGTCCAAGGAACAAAATATTAAGAAGATGGATATTTTTAAAAAAAGATGTATAGGTTTCATTTATGATGTTGAGGATTTTATACTGAGTGTTTGATAGAGAAGTAGTCACTCAGAAATATAGTTTAGTAGAAAATTCTGTAGTGATAGGGATGTGAATTTAATATTAAGTATAATACAGTTAAAGTAAATCAGCATGTTTGTGATGTTAAATAATCTATGCTCTTTATTACAATGCTGTAATTATAACCCACTAAAGAACTGTAATAAAGAGTATAGATGATTTAATATTGTATGGATTTGGCAATACAATAAGAAAGAAATGTTTGTGATACATGGACAATAGCACATTTGCAAATCAGTAAGAGCTTAAAAAAAGCCAAGATAGAAATCAAGGTAAACACAAGAAAAATGTGGCCTTAAGTTATGTATCCATGACATCATTCTTTCTTATAATTTTATAAGATTCCACCCCTCACTTATAATCACTAATATCATACTGGTATCTACATCATATTAAAGAATTGTATAAACAAGCAAAGTAATAATAGATAGACTATCAAGTGATGTCAAGATCATTTATTTAATGCAAGAAGAGTTAAATATGGAACAAATAAATTATTAAAAGAGTAGATAAATAAGGATTTTATGAATGTTTTTATGTCAATTTTTAGAGATCAAATTATAGAATTAATGTTGGAGTTATACAAAATGTGATGATGAAAATAAAACCTAATTGTGATTTATATTATTATAAATAATATAATAACATACTATACCATACTTAATATTTAAATCATCATATGTTTATTTCATAATTAAGAATAAATAGAAACTTATAACAAGTTATAGAGTTATAATTAGGTTATTCTATTATAGAATATTAAAAGTAAATTAATAATGATAGAAGAATATATTTTTAAAAAATGTAGAATATGATAATGAATAAGTTGTCTACATTATTGATATGTTTTAGTATGGAATTATTACGGAGTATCTTAATAGTTACAAAGTTCAGTGTGAAAGATATTATCTTATAATCTTAAATAATTTAAAACCAAAATGCAAATTATTTACTTCTCTTATAAATATTTTATTAACAAAACTTTTAAATTGTATAATGTGTTAAATATATATATATATATATATATATAATATTCGTATTATTTTTCTTAAAATTTTAAAGTTACTGTTATAATAAACTGTTAATGTTGTTTTATAATTAACAAAGTGTCTACAGTCTCTTTTCTTGTTATTTCCACGTCATTATATATTATCCTTATCACACATGCATTGTAATAATTAAATATATTTAGGTATTATTATACATAATCTAAGTGAAATAATAAATAATAAGCATATTGTGATTATTACAGATATGTTATATTGAATCCAAAAATTAAGTAATGTAAATATGTCTTTATCTGATTCAGTGATTATAGTAAAGACTGATATCTAGAATGCCATATTTAAAATAAATGATTAGATATAATACATAGTAATAAGAAATTATTTTAAATTTATTTATGATAATAAATAGTGATCATTATTAGTTTGTAATTTTAACTTCGTTTTAGTCTGGTTTATAAGTAAATTAGTTAACGATTTTAAAAGGGAAGAATTAGTGAGTATATTTGTTTCTTGATTATTATTATTTTTATATAGCTAGATGTAAACTCTCTCATTACGTTTAGTTATATCAATTAATTTATTCATTTTTAGAAATAATAATAATTACTTGAGATTTTAATTGAATTATAAAATATTAGTCAAAAAGAGATAGAATTATTTTATTAGATAAATGAATATAATATAGTATTATAATAAATTTAATTTATGTTAAATATAATTTATTTATTTTAAATGTGTGTCATGGTAGTATCATTAATAGTTTGGTAAAGTAGTGTATGGTGATATTCATTGCCATTGAGGATATACTTTTTGATCTATTCTTAATGTTAAAAAGGCGGGTACCTTACTGAATGATTTAAACAGTAATAAGTTTCATGATTTATAATAATAAATTATTAAACTATTTATTAAGGTTAGTGCAATTTATATTAAGTATGCACTACTAGAACTTTTTACGTAAGTACTCATCTGGGCTAGAATTGAGGAGTTATTATTAATAGTAGTAAGTGGGTTGGTCTTCCCTTGAGTAGGGTACATTGCATACATATTTATATAAAATCAGTGATTCCTATAATTATGATATGTTTAGAGTTTTAGATGGGCTGAACTACCCAACAAGTCTGCCTATATTTACCAGATTTTCTGAATGAATCTTATAAAGTTTTATTTTATTACCAATTTCCCTCACTTTCTTGTTTTAGTATCAAAGATGTTTTTAAAACATATTTTGATAATTTAAAAAGCAGGATTGTTTTAGTTCAATTCTGAAATAAATTGCCTTTGGTATCCTCAGTGGATTTGTACAGCAATAGCTTCAAGAAAAGGTGTTGTTTTCAATCAGCTTCCACAAAATTTTATCTTGGAACTGGATAACATCAGTTATGGAAATATATATTTCAAAGATCTTACATAAGTAGGCATAGTTGTTAGAGCACTGACTGGAGATCAGAAGATCTCAGAATCAATTCTGATACTCACAGGTCTGACCCTCAAAGTTTTTACAAACCCCCAAGCAATAATGTCACATGCCTTTTTTATATCCTAATTGTAGTAATTTTTGGTTTATGTCTCCTATATTGTTTATGCAATGATAGAAAGGCACAACTCTAAAACTTAAGATCCTTAGATTGCAGATTGCAAATCCAGTCATATCACATTTAATGTTTGAATTTTTTATAAACTCCCAAACAATAAAGCAACTTATTCTTTATTTAATTTTTATTGGCTATGGAAAAAGTGAAACATTATCAAATCAGCAGGCAACAGTGAATTATGTTTATTAAATAGATTTTATCTGATTTCAAGAATTAAAATTTGTACTTCAATTATTATCACAAATAATTAATATGTGATATAAAAAATACATTCTAAAAATTGTACCTCCCTAATGGTTACTACTGTGTAAATTAAAATGCATAAGTACATAGTATGTAAACAGATCTTAAAATGATGTATATAACTAGTTTACATTGGGTGGTTTGTAAAATTGCATATATGGATTGTTATGTTATTTGAATTTTCTTAAATAAAGATTATTTGCCACACCAAACTACAGTTCAGCATGCATTCAATCAAAATACAATAGAAAACCATGAGTTTTAAAAAGATGCATATTATTAGAGTAATGATTTATCTTTTAATATGCAATCACA
>JAQFVV010007554.1:0-47500 GCA_028023455.1 Epiperipatus broadwayi | reverse complement strand
CTCAGGCGTTTTAGTTTTTTGAAAAATGAGTGTTTTTAGTCGATGACAGTTATTGCTTGCATGTGCCAGCAGTGTTTTTGGGTGTTTCCAAATTCAAAATGGCCAAAGAGCATGTACTATATCAGCACTGTAAGCTCTCCCAATCGTTTAGTTCTGTTTAAAATCCAATGTGGATGACCAATCGAGAGATTGCAAAATGCGTTTTATGTTAATTTAATAAGTTTTTATAAAGTTAACAAAATAAAGAATAACTTTTCATTTGTTTGAATTGATTTTTATTTAGTTACAATTGGCCTGTAATGCGGGCGCACAAAGGAGGTTATATTTAATTTATATGTATGAAATGTATTAGTCTATACATTGTACTTGAGAAATTATTATATTAAATCTATACTTAGAAATTATTTAATCTATACTTATTATAATAGAATATATATAATTTATGCATCGCATATTTAATTGATACTTAAGAAATGCATCTTTCATTAATTTATATTTAAGAAAATTTTCATCTTTCAAAAACCAATATTAAGAAAAATATCATTTGTTAGATTTGGCTACAATGAGGAAGCCTATTAAACATTCAATCTCCTAGCCAAAACCTATTCGTTTAGCAAAATCTATTCATTTAGTTAAAATATAATTTCTTTAGTAATCTATATATCTAAGATAATTTATTTAGTAGAAATTTCATTAGTTAGAATATATATATATATATATATATATATATATATATATATATATATATATATATATATATATATATATATATATATATATATATATATATATATATATATATATATATATATATATATATAATGTACAGTTATTTCAGGCAAAATGATAAAGCTTTTAATTAAATCTTTTAATTCATTTTTCTATTTCACATTCTAATATTTTCAACAAAGGTTGCAATTAGGTTCTTCTTTGTCGCTATTTGTTTTTCCTCTTATTGTTACTTCTGAAATTTGTCATACATGTATAAGAATGTATCTATCATAAAAAGGAAATAGATACACCACCTCATGTTGCATGCTATATGGTATCTGAACTGACACAACCTTATTGACATGTTGAAAAATATGAAATTAGTGAAACATTTCATAGTGCAAATATATGTATGCATAGCTGTTTTTTTATTATATTTAATATCAATAAAAAAGGTTTTAAGGTCCTGAGTAAAAGTGTATGCCTGTATGACTGAAAATTTCTTATCTGAAAATATCTATATATCAAATCACACAAGACGTAACTTATTTCTACAGGGTAAAAAGCTCAGACCACTTCCATTCTTTATGAAACATTGTATTGTAAATAGCTTTAGGGGTTTATATATTTTCTTAATCATTTAAATTGTATTATATATTATAATGATCCGGACAATAGTGGACTTTATGTAATCTGCACTACAGGGCGCCACTAGGCCATTTGAACCTAGAAAATTTATAAAGTAGGCAGATATGTAAGTAAAACAAATTTTTATTTTATTTTATATATTTTGATTCCGGTCGTTAGCCCATTGTCACTAGCTCAGTGGAATAGCAGAGATTTATATTTTACAATAAATTCTTATCTAATAATTTTTTTTTTTAAAGAATAAAATAAGCCACTGCCAATAATTATACACACAAACATTTATTAACGCACGTATAAATTTTGAATCATTTTAACATTACTTTTACTTTATAATTTTAACTTGATTTTAGAATTTGATTTTACATTTTAATTTTTATAAGTTTACATCTTAAATTTTATAAGTTTGCACAGATGGATTGATAAAATGTGTTTTTAATGTTGAGTATAGATCAGTTACATAGATTACACAGTCAAAAACATTTCAAAATAAACATAAACGATCAAAATATAAAATCATTGGTGGAATTGCAGAGGGAAATTTATAAGAAACCCAATAGCATTCATCATAAGATGCCACAGAGACACCAATAACTTAAAAGACATCTGACATAAATACATCTTAGATACTCACCGTAAGGTATCAGTATTTACCGAATGCCTATATATTTTGATCAAATATGAAAACCAAAAACATAATTAACCGGTAACCAACCCATGAAAGCATCTATACCAACTTAAATTTAATGCATTTTTATTTAGAGTGTCAAGTATGAATAGACTACATAGATTGCATTTGAAAAGAAAATATTGTATCTTTGTTTAACCTTAGGCCAAAAGTTCGTAGTCAAACCAACTTCAATCCATCTGATATATCGATGTATTCAATGTAATATGACTACGACAGGACAAATACGTTAAGAGAAGAAATTACCCTTCATCAGATAGGAATACTACATCTATCTAATGATAAGAGCAATCAAAAAAAACTCCATAGGAAAAGACTGCGGTCATTTTGCCGACTTACGATCGCATTCCATAGGCAAAAAGAAAGTGTGCGGCGTGAAAAGCGATTCTGCCTGTAGCGAATCTCATACTACATCTACTACTTACACCAATATATCCAATACATTGACATAATTCAACTATAAAACAAATAACCTAAGATTACCCTCCCCTAATATAACTTTACAAATCTATATAGCCATTCATGCCCGACTTAAGTTTAACATTTAAATAATTTAAATTATCACAAAACAAAAATCATAAATAAAACTTAAAGAACAAAAGAAATAAATGGAAATGATTTTACAAAAAAGAAATACATCAAATAAAATTATAACTAATCAATAAATAATTTAGTTTGGTCAGATAGGAATCTATTTCTATTTTTTTTAAATATGGAAAGTTTTTAATTTAATGTTCATGAATTATCTAAAGTTCTTACGGTTTTAAAAGGTCCATAATTTGTAGTTGTTTGTAATTTTGAATGGGAATTCCCATGCTGTCCTGAAGATATTGATATCCAGTTAGTCGTTTTTTTATTTATCCAGGAGGTCTTTTACTTTAGCTGGCTCTTAATGTAGAAAACAATCGGTCATTTCTCTTTCTTTCTTTTTTATAACCACTGAAGGAATTGAAAGTGCATCTTTCACTCCCTTCTCCTCCAACCCTCTCCAACTTAACACATATCTGTCCTCTTGTAATAACTTTCTTGACTCACTAATAATTTCCAAACTTTTCCTTTTATATTAATTTTAAGGATCAATGGACATTACATCATCAATGATGATGATCCTTCCATTGAGATCCAATTTCCCAATGGATTTCTCTCATTTGCTATTAGTTTCTATTGTTTTCCTATCTGACCATTGCTTATACATTTAAATGCCCAAAGGCTAGTTCACTTTGACTAATTAAAATAATCATTTCCATTTTTCAATAACAGTAATTAATTTGTTTTCAAACTTAAAGATATATTTTATCTCCAAATCTTTTTAAGTTTTTGTTTTTAAAATATCTTTTCTATTTTTAATAAAGTTTTATTTTAATATTTTTTTTTCATCTGTGCAATTTTATATATATGAGTTTAGTATAGAATTTTAATTTTCAATTTTTAATTCTTAAAAAGGAAGTTTTATTTGCAAACTTTTATTCTTTTCATGTTTACTAATAAAAAAATAATGTAACGTACATATGTGCCCGTTACAATATATTTATGTATTTCAAAGCATCAAATATATATCCCAGTTGTGATAATAATTCATTTATTTATTTTTATATCATTCTAAGTATGAAATGGTGGTGGGTATTTGGGATATATAAATATTTAATCATAATATTAAACTTGTTTCGTTTTCGTACTATTATTTATTTGATAAAATGTATTCTTTCCTTATCTACCACGTACCTGTAATAACCATTTAACTTACCCATTGAAGATCCTAGATGTAGAGTACTGAGCTAGCCACATGGGATATTGCTCTACTGGGGTATTAAATCTTATTCTTATGCTCCGCTGAACATATGGTATTCACATCCTTCTAGGAGGGGGGAAAATTCATTTTTGATTCTTTTTAGAAGTGGGTGCAAAAGCTATTTGTAAATAGTCTTTTCAAAGGTGTGTACTTGCCATAGGTTTTAAACATTTGGGCATTTGAGTAAGATATCAACTAAAGAGTTTTTTTAATTGGCAGAGTCCTATCAATTTAATCTTTCTATCAGTTTAGCTGGAAGTACCAATATATATGAGTGCAGACAATCAGCTAGATTGGTATCCATTTCTTTCCCTATTAAATCTTGATCACTTCATGCTTGGTGCAAGATTAGGAGTAAAAATCCACAGGGAAGAATGGTCCAGTACAGTAAAACTGGCACCAATGTGGTTTAAATGTGAAAATGGTACGATTAAGGAAAGAACAAGTTAAATTATATAAATGTGTAAATTATGGTAAAAATAAATTACATGATATATGCCACTATATAAACTTAATGTAGATATAAATAAACACTAAATTAAAAGTTGACTATATATATAAGAGAAGTTATATAAAATTTGATCGTTAGTTGTTGTTTTTTTTTAAATATATAGTGTAATTAACAGGACATATAAATCAACATGGTTGCTCTGTTCTATATATATATATATTTAAAGGTATTCTTAAATATGTTAAAATATTTTACTCAGTAATCGCAGATCCAAAATGATAGTTTTTTTTCTGCAGCGACGAATATTAATACGTATTTATGATTCAAATTGTTAGCAAGAAATCAAATGCTCACACTGTATTTTATAAATATATTGTATAAATAAAATAGACATGGAATTTATTTTAAATAATTATACATATAGTATATTGAAGCTTGATATTTTGTTATATAAAGTATAGATTCTTTTATCTTAATAATTGCTTAACAATTTTCATTTTAAGCTGAGTCACTAACATTTAATCTGAGTAAAAAACTGACATCAACATAAGCAATTAAAATAGAAATAAAGTTTATAAAAATGATTAAACGAATGAGGAGGGAAAAGTAGGTCACATGCTGTAATATGCATATATAAATGGTTGGAGGTTTTACAAATAAAAGTAATAGGCTATTATAGCATAATATTTTAAAATAACTTACAGTTAAAGTTGTTTGTTTTGTTTTGTTTTAAAAAAAAGAGAGAGAGAGAAAATAGACATTTTAGAGATGGGTATAAAACCTGTTTCTCAAACGTAGCATAATATTTTAAAATAACTTATAGTTAAATTTGTTTTTTTTTGTTGTTGTTGTTTTGAAAAAAAAAAAAGTAAAATAAAATAGTGTTAAATATTGGGGTAATGACTTAAAGTTCAAAATGATTTAAAATAACTTATAGTTCAATTCTTTGTTTTGCTTTTTTTTTTTTGCTGAATACTGGCTTAACGAATGAAAGTTTTGTAATGTTTCAAAATACTTATACTTGAAGTTTTTTTTTTGTTTTTGTTTTTTTTTTTTTTTAAAAAAAAAGGTAAATAAAATAAAATGTGTTTAATACTAGCATAACGAAATAAAGATTCATATGTTAAACTTGATTTTTTCCTTTTTTGGTCGATAAATAGAATTAAATAGACATAGGTAAAAAGGGGCAGAATAAGTGGAACAGAGTCATAGAAAAAGACAACTATTTGGCAAATGGAATAGTGCAGAGTTAGATGCATGGAGTACTGCATATTTAAAAATAAAACAAATAGTTAAAGAATAATTTGATAATAAAAATAAAATATCCGATATTATCAATTCTGTATTTAACTGATCAGTAACTAAAAACATATATATATATATAAAGAATATAAATACTTATAATGTAACTCCTGAATAATACTTATAACTATGTTTTAAATGTGAACCATGATGGAAGAAACTTTAGTGAATATAAAACAAGAAATGGTCAGAATACCACAAAAGATAAATGAACTGACTCAACAATTCTCAGAAAACACTGCATACACAAAGCAAAGAATAGATGAGTTCAAACATGAAATGTCAAAGGAAATCGAAACAAGATTTTATAGCTATAAAAATGAGATGCATGAAAGAGAAAATGGACAATCTTACCATTGCATATAAACCAATTTTTAAAAATAAAGATATTTGAGGCTATTGAGCATATTAAAAGCTTGGAAACATATTTCCAAGTGAACCAAATTAATGACTTTGGTAAACTGGCAATTGCCTGCAATCACTTCCATGGCAACGCTCAAACATGGTGGCAATCCTTGTTCCACCTTCCCAAAACATTTGAGAATTATAAAAAAAGTATTGTTAAAAAGTTTTTGGAGTGAACAGTGCCAAGATATGATCCTGTATCAAATCATGCAGGAAAGATATAAAGAAAATACTGGTGAAAATTATTCAAAATTTTTCAGGAGACTAGAAGCAAGACTTCAGACATTGAAAGCATGCCACATATCAGAGGGTTGAATTATCAGGATAATCCACCATAATCTGCCACTTCATGTTGAACAAATGGTGCTCACCACAAGTACAAATGCAGTGCAACAAATGGATGAATTATTAAATGAGATAGACATGAGCCAACAATACAATCTATCAGCAAATGTTTGGGAAGATAAACATACCAATCACACAACATGAACAAAAATGAAGAGTCTTGTGGCCACATTGTAAAACCAGGGACTAATATGGACAATGAAATATCAAACTTGATATGTTCATGGGAAGATAGAGTGCCTGAATATGCTCCACAAAGTTGTCCCAAGATCAGTCTGACAATGGAGGGACTTGAAGTCATGGCCATGCTGGATTCAGGCAGTCAGATATCTGTAATATCAGATCTATACCACCGGATTGTAATAAAAAACCTGAGCATAGAAATCTTGCCTCTGAAGGCAGCACAAATAACATTAGCAAACAACCAGAAAGTGAAACTTTTGCCTAAGCAAATTTGGGTACAGATTCACATACAGCATAAGATGGTATACCAAGTGTTCTTAATAATGACCAGTCTTATCCATGAAGTTGTGTTGGGTTCCAACTTCTTGCACAAAAACATATGCATTATGAACATCAGCTTGTAGTGTGCAATGACAAACAAATTGAAATGCTAAGACCCCACTTACATGATAATACTGAGGCATGTTGTATGACCCAGTTGGACATGGAGCTTATGGAAGAAAAGGTAAATGGAGCAAAACTGACTTGTGCGACAGACAGAAAAACTCAAATCTGTGCTTTATGCTTATAAAAACAGATTCTCTGATAGTCCTGGTCTCATTAAACGATATAAACCAAGAATCAGATTAAAACCAGGAGAACTGTTCCAAGTGCAATCCTACCCCATACCACACAAATTTAAGGAGGAGGTGGAGAAACAGCTGGAACAAATGTTGAAATGGGGCATTATTGATAAATGCTTTTCCCCATACTGTAACCCCCTAATGGTGGTCAGAAAGAAAAATGGATCCGTGTGGTTATGCCTTGAGACACACCAACTTAACAGGGTGACAATACCAGATTGTACTATTCCACCCCGTATGCAAGAATTACTCATGAAATTTAAAGACAAAGTAATATTTTCCACATTTGACTTAACTGCTAGCTACTGGCAGATAGAATTACTTCACACAGATCACAAATACACAGCTTTTAGATATGGAGGCCACACATATCAATTTAATCGAATGCCTTTTGGCTTAGTTAATAGCAGTGCAGGTTTATTACAATATCTGGACAAAGTTTTGTTTCAGGAAATCAAGAAAATTTTAACAATATCTGTGGACAATGTTTTGGTAGCATCCACATCACTGGAAGAACACTTTCAACACTTACAACTATTTTTTGCAGAATGTGAAGCTAGAGGAATCAAAATCAACCTGAAAAAGAGTATATTGATCTCTGAAGAAATAGAATTTTTGGGTCATTTGGTGGGATGAATGGGAATCAAACCTCACCCTGATAAAATTAGTGCAAATAATGACTTCCCTGTACCTAAAACATAAAAGGACATTCAGTCTTTTTTAGGACTGTGCAACTTTTACCACAGATTCTGTGAAAAATTTGCTGACCGAATGGAACCTTTACTAAGATTACACAGGAAAGATACCCATTGGAACTGGACCATTGAACAAGAGGAAGCATTCACTGAGATTAAGAAACTTTTTATAAAACAAGTGGTGCTGGCATACCCAGACTTCAACAAACCCTTTATACTCCAAACTGATAACCGTGCATATGGACTGGGTGTTACCCTATCCCAAGTTCAGTGCAATGGTCAAATAGGGGTTTTGTACTTCATAAGCAGGTTGTTGAAAAGACCTGAACATAATTATACAGTTACAGAAAAAGAAGCCCTTGCAATCGTATAAGCATTTGAACAATTTCGCTCTATGCTACTAGACTCCAAAGTGATAGTGATTACAGACCACAAGAGTCATCAATTTCTAAATCACAGCTATCTCACTAATAGCTGACTAGTTCAGTGGAGTTTGTTCCTCCTGAGTTTAATTATACGGTGAAACATTGCAAAGGAGCTGAGAATGTGGTGGCTGACATCCTCAGTCATCATGCCATTCAAACTCAACAACAACAATTGAGAATAGAGCATGCATACATGATAGAGCATATCATCAGATAAGGATAAAGGCATAGAGGAACATCTGAAGCAAATGCCAAAGAGACAGCATGAAGATAAGGACCTAAACTGGAGCAAAACACTGTATACACTCAGAAGGATGCCAGTACCCAAGATAAGAAGTGCCAATACAAGATAGAAAAGGGACTTTATACTACCAAATTTAAGAAGACATTGATGAATGGAGAGTGATGGTGTGATCAGCCATTCATGGACTTCTTACTGATTACATTCACCAACTATACGGACATTATGGAACCCCCAAAACTGATTATTGCCTCAAGTGCTGGTTCTATTGACCCGGGATGCACTGAGATATAATAAAGATTTTGAACAAATGTGAAATATGCCAGTGCACAAAACCACTGAATAGAGCATACACAACTCCAATGAAATCAATCATCCTCAGCAACTTGAAGAAAATAATGGCCATGGATTTCTATGGTCCCCTGCCAACTTTCAATAGAAAAAGATACCTACTCATTGTATATGACCTTTCTCCAAATTTGGGGCAGCCTACCCTTAGCAAGAACTACAACATGTAAAACTATAAAGGTTATAGAGTCCTCACATTTTAACACAGTTGGGAAACCAGAAACAATTTTGACAGTCCATGGGACCCCATTCATATAGGACAAATGAAACAAATGGGTTACTAAGTGGGGAGTTAAACACATACTTACATTGATCCATAACCCCCAAAGTAATCCCTGCAAAAGATTTAGGTGGGAATTGGGAAGGCTGTTTCATACATACTCACCAACAAACCATAAGGGATGGGTAAAACAGCTACCTCAGATACTAAATTATATAAACTGGTCTGTACACGAATCCACAGGATTCCCTCCAACACAGCTAAATTTTGGAAAACTTGTACCAAAACTCTTCAAGGCAAACTTCCCAGGGAGCAGAGACAAAACATTTCACATGGAATTAGAAAAAAAGGCTAAAGCCCAGATGCACCAGATGAGACTCAGAAGAAAAAAAAGAAAACAGCATGCCAAAATACCAGTTTAAAATAGGGGATAGAGTGATGGTCAGAACACTTCATGTGAGCATCCCAGAAAAGTTCCAGTGTAAAAAAATTTTTAAACTTTATGAAGGCCCTTTTGAAATTATGGAGTGCAGTGGGAATAATGCTTTAGTATTAAAACAGAACAGGGAATAAAGGTCACATACAATGCTCATGCACTAAAACCCATACCATAGCACCCAGGATGCTCTAGAAATCATCTCACATGTATACTTCATAATATCTGTATAAATAAGAACTTAAGACTTTAAATGGTCATACCCATTTAAAAGTCTCATTGGAGAGGGGGTATTGTGCCAGGCATTATCAAATGACCTTACACAAAGTCTGCTGTAATGTAAAATTATATATATTAAGCACAACAAATATATAAAGGTGCTATATTAATAATGGAAGTTGGGTCTACCCACACACACAAATTTAAAATATTGTACACAAATACTCATATGATAAACTGATGTATTTTTTGTATTTTATTTGTATTGTTTTGTATATTTTCAGAATATATCGGTTTATGTATTTTGCCTTTCTCTGAAAAATTCAAATAGAGAAAAGCAAACTTTATTAAACAAATGAATCAAATGTTGGAACATATTAGTAAAAAAATAATTAAATCAATTGTTCCAACATACTTGTATATACATTTTTAATTACTTTTCTAAAAATTGTAATCTTATTCTGAAATCAAAAAAATGTTAATTGCTTTGGTAAAAACTTAATCAAAAAGCAAAATGTTTGATAACGAATGTTGTAATTAAATTTTTTTTTTTTATATAGATAAAATAGAAATTCTTTTGTATTGATATTTGTAATGAAGTGGTCTGGGTATTCAAGATGGAAACCAAACATATCAAAACCTGCTATGTAGAATTTAATTGGATAAATATAAAGGAATGTTTATAATCTAAGTGATAAGTTAAATTAAAAGGATTGGCTGATTCATACTTCTCAGAGGGGATACCTGAATTGGTTCTGTATGAGTGGGGTTGATAAGTTTTTAGTCAATGCAGTGGGATTCATTCTTACTTGGGCATTCAAGTAGCTCATTACTTTGGCTCTGGAATTCTTCAATCATCTAGCCACTTAGAGATTAATTTATGGACTAGACTATAGCAGATATTTTCTAAGAAATCCATTACACAGTTCTTTTAAGAACTCTTGATTTCTTAAGGATTTTGTGAACCATTCAAGATAGTAAATGAACATTTAATGCAATAATTATTGTATTATAGCAGATAGAAAATATGGAGAAATCTACCAGATCTTGCACTAAAATGACCATGGGGTAGAAAACCAGCCAGTCCACCCACCCTTTCTCTGTCCCAATCACCAAGATGTGATCATGTCAGTTCCAGCTGGCCATGATGATGAGAAAAGCCACCTGTCTATGCCCAAATGAGATGAAATCCTCACCACACAGTTAGCTGAGTTAAAGCCTGCTCAAATCCAGTCTGGAGAAGATGAAGATGCTTACATAAGTTTCTTTTAAAAATGTTTTATTATTGAATTAATTCATTCTGATATTTCCGATAATTAGAAATATATATATATATTTACTAATATTATTAATCGTGTAAAAAAGAGAGAGAGAGAGAGAGGGATCTCTTGCATATATATATATATATTGAATGTATGGTTATTACAGGCAAAACGATAAAGCTTTTACTTAAATCTTTTAATTCATTTTTCTATTTCACATTTTAATATTTTCAACAAAGGTTGCAATTAGATTCTTTTTTGTTGCTATTTGTTTTTCCTCTTGTTGTTACTCCTGAAATTTGTCATACATGTATAAGAATTTATCTATCATAAAAAGGAAATAGATACAGCACCTCATGTTGCGTGCTATATGGTATCTGAGCTGATGCAACCTTATTGACATGTTGAAAAATATGAAATTAGTGAAATATTTCATAGTGCAAATATACGTATGCATAGTTGTTTTTTTTTATATTATATTTAATATCAATAAAAAAGGTTTTAAGGTCCTGAGTAAAAGTGTATGCCTGTATGACAGAAAATCTCTTATCTGAAAATATCTATATATCAAATCACACAAGATGTAACTTATTTCTACAGGGTAAAAAGCTCAGACCACTTCCATTCTTTATGAAACATTGTATTGTAAATAGCATTAGGGTCTTATATATTTTCTTAATCATTTAAATTGTATTGTATATATTTAACTATTTCAAAGCAATCAAATATATATCCCGGTTGTGATAATAATTCATTTATTTATTTTTATATCATTTTAAGTATGAAACAGTGGTGGGGTTGGGATTAAATAAATATTTAATCATAATATTAAACTTGTTTTGTTTTCATATTATTATTTATTTGATAAACTGTATTCTTTCCTTATCTACCACGTACCTGTAATAACCATTTAACTTACCCATTGAAGACCCTAGATGTAGAGTACTGAGCTAGCCGCATGGGATATTGCTCTACCGGGGTGTTAAATCTTATTCTTATGCTCTGCTGAATATATGGTATTGCACATCCTTCTAGGAAGGGGAAAATTCATTTTTGATTCTTTTCTAGAAGTGGCTCACAAAAGCTATATTGTAAATAGACTTTTCAAAGGTGTTTACTTGCCATAGGTTTTAAACATTTGGGCATTCGAGTAAGATCTCAACTAAAGGGTTTTTTTTTAATTGGCAGAGTCCTATCAATTCACTCTTTCTATCAGATTAGCTGGAAGTACCAATATATATGAGTACAGACAATCGGCTAGTTTGGTATCCATTTCTTTCCCTATTAAATCTTGATCACTTCATCCTCGGTGCAAGATTAGGAGTAAAAATACACAGGAGAAAATGGTCTGGTACAATTATATTTCCTCCTTTATCTGATATTATCACACTTACCAATTATGTAAAAACTATAATATAGGCTTGCTTTGTTTTCTCCCAACTATATTCTTTCTTACTGATTTTCTTTTGTAGTTTACTTATATTGCACCTTGTCCTCAATAATTAAACAAATCTGCTCATCCTCAATTATTAGTATTATTTAGCATATGGATTTTTTCAGTAATCTTAAATATTAACAAAATATCACAAAAATAATATGAAGAAATTACAAGCAGTTGATAGATCTATTACTGGTTTTATAAAGCCCTTTAAATTTATCAATGCAGCCATAGATTTACTTTCATTATTTATGGATTCCATGGTTTATATTTCACCAAATTTATATAGATGTGTGGTTGTAAAATATCATTTAAAAAAAGAGGGAGCACAGTGACCATATTTTTTTATGACTCTATTGATGAGATTTTATCCAAATCTGGTAAGATGTTACTGTTGGATATGAAAAAATATTTTTTTAGAACCTCATAAAAAATTATTATTGTACTATAAATTTTCTTAGTTGAATATTCATAAAAAGTATGTCAGGATTTATTGCCAAAATGTGATTTACTTTAAGGCTTTTTGTTTATTTTCTATCAGGAAAATTTTCTTTTGATACCATATGAAAAAATATGCTAATGCTAAGAAAATTATCTATAAAGTACATACATCACAATGATAAATAATTACAACCAGTTTTCCAAGGATGTTATTTCCAGTAATTAATTTTGATCTAACTTTAACTAAAAAAGAAAAATAATTTATACGATGATCCACCTTTGTTCTTAAATAACACACTGTAGGATTTTGTTGTAGTCTATAAATACAAAAGATTTCATTCTGGTTATAAGGTGGTTTTCTGTGGTTTAGATAAAAAATTGACCATATATGTAAATGAATACAACAAACTTCTTATCTTTCCTACACCAAAAGTCAATTAATAATTACTGAGTATATTATCGTTATGGGGTTAGAAGTAAGACTCCCAGTATTTAAAAATGATTTAGCCTTTATTTCAGGAAAAAAAAACAATATCATCAACATAGATGAATTTTTTGCATTTTATGTCTGGAAAGTAATAGATGAATATATTAAAAATCATACTAAAATTAGCTTTCTTCCTGTCTCTATCTCTCAAAAAAAAAAACACACTTTATTAATTAACCTTTTTGAATTCTGGGACAGCTCAGTAATGTCTTTTGGCCAATTCACCCCCTGGTAATTTTTTTCATAAGTATTATATATTAAAATGCGTGTAAAACAGTATATTTTATTATAATTAATTTTTTTTCTCTAAAAAATGAGCAAAAAATGTGCAAAATTTAAAATCCCCACTCTTACAATAAACATAAGCCCTGCCTTGACATGTTCAGCCATTGGCTGCTGACAAGGCTGTAAAACATTTGGCGTTTTACAACATTGGAGTTTCCAATGATGCAAAAACATGTCTATTTGCGATTTTTTTTTAAAAAAATAATTTGCACTATAGTTATTAGTTATCAAGAAATAAAAATTATTTAGTTGAAATACTTTATTTTCAAAAATATAATGTTATATTAGCAGCTAATGTAAATATGGCCTCAAGCAATTAAAAAATTCTAGCTTTGACAGTAAACAATCTACTTTATATTTACAGTAAAAAAATATGGTAATTTAGCAATAAATATTCAAAAAATTTAAACTTTTAAAGCATAATTCATTAGATATAAGAGAAATAAATAAATATTCATTTATGTTTTTAAAAATAATGAGAAACAAGAAATATTTTGTTGATTTTATAAACTGAAAATAATCTTTCTAGAAATGATGACATGTAACATATCTTTGTTTTGATTGTGGTCTCATTTTTTTAATATTTACAAAATGAAAATGTCAACATTTAAAATTTATTTCAGTAGTAAAAAAAAATATTTATCAAAGGAAGTCAAATTTGTTATTTTTTGGTAAGTCATAATCATTTTGTCATATATTTTACATTGACATGAGAGACAAAGAAATCTGTCAAAAAATGCTGAAAAGTAAGAGGTGTTAGTGCATGTGAAAAGGATTAATTTTGTATTATTTTTTATTTCTTTTGTGATAAAATAGTTGATAAAAAATGCATTAAGAATTGATGTCAAATTTATCCAACTCAAGTAACTGTATACCCAGAAAAATGTAAAAAACGTTTTCTTTTGCAAAACAGTGATTAGAAGGTCAAAGTTATGCAAAAAAAATTAAAAAAACTTATGTAATTAAAAGTTTATTAATAATTATAATTTTCTTTCTTAAAATTTTGCTTTCAGAATTACTGGTTTTCAGATAGCAAATATAAATGATAGCAGGCGATTTTCTTCCCTCTGTCAGATGCCATGATCATGACTAATTGAAATAAAATCCTTGTTTTTACTTCACCTTCGAGTGGTAGATTTTAAATTGTATTTTATGAAAAAAGTGAAGCTTAATATTATAAGAAAAAGAATTATAAGGCTTAGCGCTTTTGGGGAATTTATGTCTTCACATTCATAGCCTATCTTGAGAGTGTCAGCGTACATTGAAATTTTGAAGCAAACCTTTGCAGATGACAACTATGCAATAAACTGAAAAGAATTGTGCTTTGCAATCTCCAGAAAATGGTCTATGTGAAAAAAAACTTTGAATAAATTTTGCATAAATTAGTGCCAAGATTCACTTAAAAACCTCAATGTAAACCAACACTCCCAAGATAGGCTATGAATATGGAGACCTATGTTTCCTGAAAGCACTAAGCATTATAATTCTTTTTCTAATAATATTAAGCTTCAATTTTTTGCTTAAAGTGCAATTTAAGATTATGACTAATATAACTTAATTGAAAGTATACTAGGCAAAAATTGTGAACTTTATTCAGATTTTAAGCATATCTTATATATGTTTTTGTATATAGTTATTTTCCATATTATATTCCCATGAGATATTGTCTACCAAAATTTTCAATGTTAGTCTATGTTTATATTTTAATCAAAGATTTTGAGAATAATTATTTTTAACCAATGATTTTGAGAATAATTACTTTTTCTCAAATATATTTCTTATAACACTTCTTTCTCAAGTTAGATGTAAAATAATTTAATTTGGTAAATAGACATTTTTAATGGATTAAACTTATTAAAAGATTTACATCTATAAAATAATCTTGTGACAACATTTATCACATTTTAATAATATATAAATATTTAATTTTTATTAGATAGAGTTATAAAAAATGAAATATATTTTTTTTATGTAGTTTCATTTTTAGTGTGTGTGTATATATATATATAATTTTTGAAAAATAAAAAAACAAGAAGGCATTTTGATCTTTATTTCTGAAAAAATGATATGTTGTTTATCTATTAGTGTATAAATATAATTTTTTTTTAAAAAATATATTTTCTTTTGGGAAAAAGAAAATTAATTAGGGATAAAAGTAGTAATTTTTAAAGTAATCATATAATTGATTGGAAGTTTGAGTCATGGCTCTTTTTTAAAACATAAGGGAGTACATAAATGGTTCAGTTTAATAGAGTTTAACATCACTCAAAAGCTCAACTTGGAAATCTAATGATAGATTGACTTTACTCATAATTAGAAAAAAATAATGTTGTAAAGCTGTATAACATTATGGAGGTTATAAGACCAAAGTGCTAAATCTTGCTAAAAGCTGATCATTACACACCCAATTATCTAACCAATTTCATTTTTAAAAAATGTTAGAAAAGTAAAATACTCTTGGTAAAAACATTCAGTTAAAGTTACCACATTGAAGCATCCAAAATCATGACTGTATCAGCTTATATTAACCTGAAATAAAAATTCTTGTTGAACAGAAAATTTGGAGCTATTCATCTCTTTGTAACCTTTTATTACTCTTTTTCATAATGAAACAAGTGACAATGCAGAAATCAGTATGTCATTTTAAAACAGTGCCACTTCTTCCAACCTTGCAAAATATTTATTTTTGTTTAAAAAATATTGGGAGCAGTAGTTACACTGAACCGTAACCAGTAACATTTCAACAGGCCAAAATGTGTCACTACTGTGAGCATTTATGTTGTAGAAATAGGATGGAACAGAATATAGGAAAACTTAGAGTGGGGAATGGAAAATAAAGTGGCTAACAGGTCTCTGGGCATAATTGCTGAGAGATTCTTGACTTCATTTAAGGAGAAGCCACAGTACATCACATCACTCTTTCTGCCAATGCTATTTGATGGTATGCTGAATTTTAATCCAGCTTTGCAAAAAGTTTTTTATTTGTAAATGCTGCCAATACTTCTCTTATGTTTGAAACTGAATTTGGGTTTAAATGAATAAAAATAACTATTGAGAAAGCTATAAAATACCAGAATTAAGAGATTGATTAAACTACTACCTGAAAGATTTTACAAGAAGAGACATGAAACTAGGCTTCTACAAAAGAAGAACTAAAAAAGTCCCTAATTATAGAAGATATTCTATTGTGCACATTTATATTTATAAATGTTATTTTGAAAAAACATGAATTGATGAAAATTGAATAATTATTTTTAGTTGTTTTGTTAACAGGTTTTTTTACTACATTAAAATTATATGGAAACACCTCCATTGTCAATGGAAAATGGGAACAAGATTCAATTTAAAATTATCTTTCTTTATTGTGAAATATTTTGTAATGTTTGATTACTAAAAAGAAATACCTCATTAAGATTAAATATTAATTAAAATGGATTAGGATAAAAGGATATGAAATTATGTGTGGATTTCAGAGATAGGATTGATCAATTTGTATTAACATTGAGATTATTACATTAACATTTTTCTTCTATATAATAGTTACATTTATTGAATAATTGTTTAAAAATATTTTCTGAAATTATTGTTTCTGATATCTTTATTCTTCTAGTTAATTGTTTTGTGAATTACCAATACGGGTGACTGATTTCCTTATAGTTATGCTTTTAGGAATTTGTGGAATATTTCAATAAAATTAATAATAGAATGAATTAACAGTTTAGATATATATTGTTAGCAATCTGTATGATTCTCACAATTTCAAAGCTAGCTTATTCATAACTGTATTTGTAATATATATGTGAATTATGAATGTGAACATCCAGATGGTTTTCTGGATGTTTATTTATATGATGCTATGATAATAAAAATCATGTTTAATGTCTATACACTTTGTGCATTTTATAACTAGTTAAGAGATGGCCAGTATATTTAAAATATTTGATTATTGATGATGATCAGCATCATTATAATGATTTCAGTATTTTTGAAGTAGAATTATTTTTATAGTTATATTTAGCACTTACATATGTGCATACTGTCAAAATATCTGCAGCAATACCTTATCTCCAATCAAGAGCATGAATGTCTCTATGTGTTAGCCTGACCTGAAAAATTTATTGGAAAAAAAGATGGATAAATCTTGGCTATGTTTTAGTCTGAAATATTATATTGCAAAATGGAGACTAAGAAACCCTACATAAAAAAGATGAAAATTATAAATGCAAAGTAGAACTTTCAAAAGAAAGTAAAATCATGGTGAACAGGTATTTTTTTAATGTGCACATTATATCTATATGTATTGTAATGGGCTAGATTTCCACCAGAAGAGAGGGAATGCATCTAACTATGGTAAACCTAGGGTCTTCAAGTAGAATACTATGAATAACTTGATGATGTAACTAACCAATGATCATGTCCATCTCCAATGGACTAGCTCTTAGTTTACTCATTAAATCTAGATACAATTTAGGCTAGTTCATCCATATCTCCTCCCTGTTTTGAATTTCATTACACCTCAGTGTACGAATCCAGGGAGAATATTGCCTTCAGCTCTCATAAGGGATAAATTTACTTTACATAGCAATTAATAAAATATGCTTCAACACATAAAGGTGAATTACTAAATTCTAAATCTTAAATATTGGCTAAGCATTTTCAGAGCCTGTTTACTCCATATTCATAGCCTTAATGTGTATTAAACTCATTGTATGCAAATTTACATACCAGCTAAATTTTTATTGGTTTAAGATACATCAAACCTTATTGTTGTGTTATATATTATAATAATACACACACACATATATATATATATATATTGTAACGAGCACAGACGTTCGTTACATTGTTGTTGTTTTTTTTATTTATTAAACATGAAAGTAAATTAAAAAGTTCGCATTTAAAAATTTTCTTTAAGAATTAAAAATTGAAATTAAATATCATCTTAAACTCTTATATATTAAATCGCACAGATAATGAAAAATTATTAAAATAAAAATTTATTAAAGAAAAAGTATTTTAAAACTAAATTTTAAAAAGATTTGGAGATAAAATTATATCTTTAAATTTATCTTTAAATATATTTTTGATTTGGAAAACAGGTTAATTAATCAGAAATGGAAATGATTGTTAATTAGTTAAATGTAAACCAGCCTTGGGCATTTAAAATGTAAAAACATCAGTCAGATAGGAAAACAATAGAAACTTTCAGCAAATGAAATAAATCCATTGGGAAATCGGACCTCAACGAAAAGGATCATCTCATCGATGACGTAATGTTAAGTCAATCCTTCGAATACGTATAAAAGGAAAATTTGGAAATTATTAATTAGTGACTAGTTATTGATGATTATTACGATGTAACAGCTAGGTGTTAGTGCTGAGGGGATTGAAAAAGACGCACAGCTTCAATCCCTTCAGTTCTGCTAAGAAAGGAAGAAAAATGAACCATCGTTTCTACATTGAGGACCAACTACACTAAAAAATCTCTGGATGGATAAATAAATCGGCCAACAGGATACCAATCTTCAGACGACGTGGGAATTCACATTCAAACGGCAAGGAATATATGAAGATGAACTATTTAAATAACCGTAAGAACTTTAAAATTTATGAACAGTAAATTAAAAACTTTTCCAGATTTAAATGATTGCAATATTATTCTATCTGACCAACATTATTTATTAATTAGTTATAATTTTATTTAATGTATTTATTTTGTAAAATCATTTCCATTTATTTATTTTTTGTTCTTTAAGTTTTATTATGATTTTTGTTTTCCGTTAAATTAATTATAAAAATGTTAAACTTAAGTCGGGCGTGAATGGCTGTATAGATTTGTAAAGTTATATTAGGGGAGGGTAATCTTAGGTTATTTATGTCGTTGTTAGATTGGGTCAATGGATTGGATATATTGATGTAGTTAGTAGATGTGATCGGAGATTCGCTACTGGCAGAATCGTTTATATATACGCCGCACTCACCCGTTTGCCTATGGAAGGAATTATAAGACGGAGAATGCAGTTCCTTTCTATGGAGTTTTTTTTTATTGTTCTTCTCGTTAGATAGATGTAATATTCCTATCTGATTGAGAGTCAATGTCTTTTCTTAATTCTTTTGGTGCTGCCGTATTTCGTATTACATTGAATACATCGATGTATCAGATGGATTGATGCCAGTTTGACTGCGAATTTTAGCCTAAGGTTAAATAGGGATAGAATATTTTAATTTCAATGCAAATCTATGTAGTATTCATACTCGATTCTAAATAAAAATGCATTAAATTTAAGTTGTTTATAGACGCTTGCATGGATTGTTTATCGGTTAACTATGTTTTGCGTTTTCATATTTGATCAAAATATATAGACATTCGATAAATAATGATACCTTACGGTGAGTATCTAAAATGTATTTATTCGGATGTCTTTTAAGTTATTGGTGACAATGCAAGTATCTTATGGTGAATACTATTGGGTTACATATAAATTTCCCTCCACAATTGTCAGTAATCAATAATTTTATATTTTGATCGCTTATGTTTACTTTGGAATGTTTTTAACCGTGTAATCTATGTAACCAATCTATAGCAACTTATTATAACAAGCTTTTATAATCCCATCTGTGCGAACTTAATTAAAATGTAAAATTAGAATGTAATAGTAATTAAAGGTAAATTAAAGTCAAAAATCAAAGTTAAAAAAAATAATGTTAAATGTTAAAATGTAAAACTAATAATAAAATAATTTTAAATCTTATATATATGTGCATAAATAAATGTTTGTATGCTAATTACTGGCAGTGGCTTATTTTATTTATTTTTTAATGTTGAAATCTAATTAGATAAGATATGATATTATTAAATCTCTGCTACTCCCTGAGCTAGTGACATGGGCTAACGACCGGAATCAAATTTAAAAAAAAAAAAAAAAAAAAAATTTTTTTGACTTACGTATCTGCCTACTTTATAAATTTTTCTAGGTTCAAATGCCTAGATGGCGCCCTGTAGTGCAGTTTACGTTCAGTACCTTTCTCCGGATCATTACAATGGCGAACCAACTCGGGCCGATCTTTAATAAACCACAAATACCCTGAGCAAATTTTGTCAAAATGAAATATTTTTATCTGTTTACATAAAGTCGTATACTTTAAATCTGATAAAAGCACTGCCAGAAAGAAATAGAACATATATTAAAAACCAACGGAAAGATATAAAAAATTTTAAAACTAATTTTTGTTGAAAAAAAAAAAAAAAGTCAAAAGGTTGCAATAAATATGTTTTTTTTTTTTTTTGTTGATATATATTATGCTTTAACGTGTATAGGCGCGCACAGCCACGTAAGTTTATGATCGAAATGTGGTGCCTTACGATGAGTACCTTTGGGAATTACTTAAGTGTAACCCTATTTATGCATTTCAATCAGTCATAAATAAGTTGGTGGTATTTATAATTGTTCTGCAAATATACACGTTTAAACCCATTATTTCTTAAAATATATTTAGCTCAATGCAACCTTCTTTAAATAAATAATTTATAAAGTAACTTGCTTGTCATGCCGTATGTAAAAATAAAATGTATAAAATAAAATAGAACACTTGTGGGGAGGGGTGTAAACATAAACGGTCCTTAGGTAGGCGATGGTAAACATTTTTCTTTTTGTATATAGTCCTTTTGTAAAATTATTAACCAGATGTTTTGTAAATGTCTTCATCAATCGTGTACCGTAATTACTAACCCTAAGTAAAATATTTTTTTTTTTGATCATTTTTTTTAAGTAACTTTACTGATATGTAACGAGCACAGACGTTCGTTACATTGTTGTTGTTTTTTTTATTTATTAAACATGAAAGTAAATTAAAAAGTTCGCATTTAAAAATTTTCTTTAAGAATTAAAAATTGAAATTAAATATCATCTTAAACTCTTATATATTAAATCGCACAGATAATGAAAAATTATTAAAATAAAAATTTATTAAAGAAAAAGTATTTTAAAACTAAATTTTAAAAAGATTTGGAGATAAAATTATATCTTTAAATTTATCTTTAAATATATTTTTGATTTGGAAAACAGGTTAATTAATCAGAAATGGAAATGATTGTTAATTAGTTAAATGTAAACCAGCCTTGGGCATTTAAAATGTAAAAACATCAGTCAGATAGGAAAACAATAGAAACTTTCAGCAAATGAAATAAATCCATTGGGAAATCGGACCTCAACGAAAAGGATCATCTCATCGATGACGTAATGTTAAGTCAATCCTTCGAATACGTATAAAAGGAAAATTTTGAAATTATTAATTAGTGACTAGTTATTGATGATTATTACGATGTAACAGCTAGGTGTTAGTGCTGAGGGGATTGAAAAAGACGCACAGCTTCAATCCCTTCAGTTCTGCTAAGAAAGGAAGAAAAATGAACCATCGTTTCTACATTGAGGACCAACTACACTAAAAAATCTCCGGATGGATAAATAAATCGGCCAACAGGATACCAATCTTCGGACGATGTGGGAATTCACGTTCAAACGGCAAGGAATATATGAAGATGAACTATTTAAATAACCGTAAGAACTTTAAAATTTATGAACAGTAAATTAAAAACTTTTCCAGATTTAAATGATTGCAATATTATTCTATCTGACCAACATTATTTATTAATTAGTTATAATTTTATTTAATGTATTTATTTTGTAAAATCATTTCCATTTATTTATTTTTTGTTCTTTAAGTTTTATTATGATTTTTGTTTTCCGTTAAATTAATTATAAAAATGTTAAACTTAAGTCGGGCGTGAATGGCTGTATAGATTTGTAAAGTTATATTAGGGGAGGGTAATCTTAGGTTATTTATGTCGTTGTTAGATTGGGTCAATGGATTGGATATATTGATGTAGTTAGTAGATGTGATCGGAGATTCGCTACTGGCAGAATCGTTTATATATACGCCGCACTCACCCGTTTGCCTATGGAAGGAATTATAAGACGGAGAACGCAGTTCCTTTCTATGGAGTTTTTTTTTATTGTTCTTCTCGTTAGATAGATGTAATATTCCTATCTGATTGAGAGTCAATGTCTTTTCTTAATTCTTTTGGTGCTGCCATATTTCGTATTACATTGAATACATCGATGTATCAGATGGATTGATGCCAGTTTGACTGCGAATTTTAGCCTAAGGTTAAATAGGGATAGAATATTTTAATTTCAATGCAAATCTATGTAGTATTCATACTCGATTCTAAATAAAAATGCATTAAATTTAAGTTGTTTATAGACGCTTGCATGGATTGTTTATCGGTTAACTATGTTTTGCGTTTTCATATTTGATCAAAATATATAGACATTCGATAAATAATGATACCTTACGGTGAGTATCTAAAATGTATTTATTCGGATGTCTTTTAAGTTATTGGTGACAATGCAAGTATCTTATGGTGAATACTATTGGGTTACATATAAATTTCCCTCCGCAATTGTCAGTAATCAATAATTTTATATTTTGATCGCTTATGTTTACTTTGGAATGTTTTTAACCATGTAATCTATGTAACCGATCTATAGCAACTTATTATAACAAGCTTTTATAATCCCATCTGTGCGAACTTAATTAAAATGTAAAATTAGAATGTAATAGTAATTAAAGGTAAATTAAAGTCAAAAATCAAAGTTAAAAAAATAATGTTAAATGTTAAAATGTAAAACTAATAATAAAATAATTTTAAATCTTATATATATGTGCATAAATAAATGTTTGTATGCTAATTACTGGCAGTGGCTTATTTTATTTATTTTTTAATGTTGAAATCTAATTAGATAAGATATGATATTATTAAATCTCTGCTACTCCCTGAGCTAGTGACATGGGCTAACGACCGGAATCAAATTTTAAAAAAAAAAAAAAAAATTTTTTTTTTGACTTACGTATCTGCCTACTTTATAAATTTTTCTAGGTTCAAATGCCTAGATGGCGCCCTGTAGTGCAGTTTACGTTCAGTACCTTTCTCCGGATCGTTACAATATATATATATACTTAATTAAGTAAATTGATGAGTGACTGTATAAACAAGTCTGATAAACTAGAGACCAATTTTATTTAAAACACATTTACAATTTTTATTAATAACAGATAAAATTTCAAACTATTAACATAGCAAAAGATGTGCTTATATGTGCCCCATATGCATCTCTACCATTTTAACTACTAAAATTATTCATTACACCCACCCATGACCCTGGTAGATATGCATTAAGACTCCATATTTACAAAGTCAATAAGATTAGCTAAGACACAAAAAATAAAAGTAAAAGAAAAAATAAACCACCACTGCATGGAGAGTTTTTCCTGTTTTAAAGAAGAAAAAAATATTGTTTCATTGTAATAACTATGGTGAAGCTAACTAACTATTTACAAGATTATATCTCAGTATGTCCAGTATCTTCATGATCCAATTTTTGCTGGAGAGGTCTTTCTGGGATCCCCCTACATACAAGTTTCTTGAATTAGATAGAAAAAGATTTTCACATAGAATATTAGTCATTCATACTGAATAAATTACATGTAACAATTGTCAGTTAAATATAAACAAGCAAACAATATAAACTCTGTCCTGTACTAGTGCACGTAAATTAATATAAAGAGAACCAAAATTCTTACCTCATCCCATAGTAAGTGATGATGATAATAATGACCAAGTGTTAAGTCACTACATATGGGGTTTACCTAAATTTTATTCACAAAAAAGATTTTCTAACTGAATAAACCTTCCCTTATTGTAACGAACTCTTGTGACTGCAAACATGCTAAACTTCCGAGAGTAATAAAAGTAGAATTTTACAAATATATATATATATATAATACATAATAATTTTGATCCTGTTTAATGCCCCTTATGGATACAGTCTGTTCTAGTAAATTTTTGATTGTTCAGTCAGACTTTGTGCTTGAATGAGGTTGTTTCCATTTCAGACATCACTCTCTTTACAGAATCCACATAAACACTTTAGATAAGGCATTAGGTGTTATTTTAGGCATTTTTTGTATGAGCGAGTTGTATCATTATACTTCATGGCAAATCAGGTAGCATCTTGCCCTCATGGCACATGTATCTAGTCAGTACACATTGTTTGGCAAATTTATAAAATAGAATTAGATTTTCTTCAGCTTATTATTTGAGTTTAGTGAGTTTATGCAAAAGATGGTTTTACTTCATTGTTTCTGAATACGTGCTGGTTATATAGTATTCCCTTCTCTTTCTGTTCGATCGTTAGCATGGTCTTTTGTCTTTGATTCTTGGTGTAAAATTATCTGTTCTTTAACTACACTGCTAAAATTCATTAACTTTGCCATGTTGAATGTTGATCATGATTTGCTTCAAGTTTTAGCACTTTATAATTTCACATAAAAGAGACAGTACTTCTGACCACATTGTCCATTTTGTCTGTCATTCTAATGGTCTATCTCCAGATGTCTACTGCTTGTGTTATCATATCATTTGGCAATATATGAAAGAGAATGGAAATGAACTAGGTTTGTTGTTTATACTGCACTTTGTTTCCATTGTTTGGCATGCATTCATTTTTAATTTCCTTTTGATCATTAGATATATGATTTGTTGTGTGAATTGATGGTTGCTATAGAAATTACATAACAAAATTATATTATGAAATTACATAGTAAAATTGCATGGTAAAATTCCATGGTAAAATTATAATCCCATTTCCTATCACTTGGTTGGTTAGATATTGACTTGATATCAGGTCATTACCATGTCTACTAAATTGCTGTCTTTCATGGTAGGGTTTACACTTTAGTAAATGGGTCATTATTGGTATAGCTATATAGATTAAAGATTTTTATAATTAAGCTTTTATTTTTCATTGAAAAAGAGCATTTACTGTATTTTAACACTATCTAGGTTTGATACACATTAGAGAAAACTTCAAGTGTGTATAACTTTCTACATCTGTTTGCATATAAAATAATGACATCACATATCTAACCTATCCTTTTAATTTGTGTTTCTCTTGGGGTTAGTTTCAATGTTGTGAACATTTAGGGGTTGGTTTGGTCTGTTGTAAGCTACCCTTACAGTATAAAGCTTTAATGTTAATTAACAATTGATAATAATTATTGTTAGTATATTTTTTTTAAATTGAAACATGTTTTTTATTCTCATGGGATTTTTTACTTTCAAAATAATAGTTTTTTAGTAACTTAATTTTTATTAAATTTGAGGTTTTTATTTATTTATTCATTTATTCCCCACCCCCAAGTTATACAAAGGATTAGCTAATTTAATTCATTATCTCTAATTAAAAAGTCATTTTTATCACTTTTACTTATTAAAAAAATTAACAGAAAAGATATTCAATTAATGAATGAAAATCAAATAGTTAGTTTTTGAAATATGAAACAATATGTATGATAAAAATACATAAATTTAAATCATCTTATTGTCATGTTATTTTAATTTTTTAATGATAAATCAGTTAATTTATTAAATAATTGTTTAAATATATTTTAGGGTTAAGATCTTTATATTTCCAGCTATCTGTTACATGAATTGGTATTGTGTGTAACTTGATTTCAACACAACTTAATATTTTAGGGAATTTAAAATTATTCTAATAAATCTATTTAGTTATAGTAGAGAAAACCCATAAATTATTTAAAATTATTTAGTGTAAGCTGTTATTTTTATATATTTCTTGTTCACAGTTGCAATCCCCAGAGTTCTTGCTTCCTGAGCTAGTTTAGAGCATAATGGTTAGTTATATAGATGTAGAAACTTCTATTGGTGTTTGGACATCCAGATGATAACTCTGGATGAAAAGAGGTATCACCCTTTAAAGTCCATTCACTGCATTTGGTTTTTATATTAGAAATTTAGTTTATAGTTGGCATGTACAATAATGGCATTAAATAGCCAGGACAGTAATGATAATCAGCATGTTTAAGTATCTCAGCATTATTGTTTTATATTCTGATGGATATCTTAGCACTTAAGTATGTGCATTTAAATAATGATTGTATATCCTATCCTGAGTGTAGCAGTAGTTAGATAATTAGCTTGTTTTATACTATCCTTCTATCACAAGGTTAATTGTTGGTTGAGATTGGTCTTGTGGGTTATTGATGATTATTGATTACAATTTATCCAAACCACTTTGAACACTTTTTAGCAAAACTTTATTTACACATACATACACCTATGTTTTGTCTGTTCTGTCTCTGAAGAAGACTGCAGGACCGTTAAAATGTAGGTGTATGTATATATTTACAAATAAAGAGTTTTGCTAAAAAGTGTTCAAAGTGGTTTGGATAAGTTGTATTTATAGGATACTATAGCAAAATAAAGAAAAGTGTGATTTTGGTAATATTTATCATTAATGATTATTATTTTTCTGTGAATCTGGAGATGCACCTTATAGTTTTCTTCATGCTGATTCTTATTCTGATATTTACTTATTCACTGGATTTTTTTTATATTTAATATGATTAGTTATTTTACGTCGATAATGGTATGTTTGTCATCTCCCCATATCACCATTTAACTCTGTATCATTACATACTATCACATGATAACAGCTCAAACTTATCTACATCAGGAATATGAAATATATTGTCACATAATTAACATTTGTAAAATATTTAGCTTTGTGCAAAAATCAAGTTTATTATTCAAATAGTGATGAATAGCATTGAGGAATGAAAATTTTAAAAAAGATTATTATTAATCTATTTTTAAAACATTATATTTGTCTGTTCAATATAGTTTATTTAAACTTCTAGTAATATAAAACCTGAAATCATTAAAATGCTTGCTTGCTAGTTTTTTTTGTTTATATTAAAATAATAGGCCAAAGTGAAAGATTAAATTTACCGTTTACTTATAGAAGTTTCTCTGCCAACATATTGAAGATTCCTGGTGGAAAAAAAAACTTGAATTGTGGTTAAGTAATTTACATTTATGAAATATCTAGATTTAAATAAAATCAGCTATATATATAAAGGGATATCAGCTTCACACATTGTCATAGTATATAATAACTTTGACAATTGAATCTGCAGTATTTATGCATTTCAGGAGTCATCTGACATCAGGGACACAGTTAATACTCTATGCAAAATGATTTGTTAATTTTCATAGTTGTAATGAATGAAACACATATAAAATGAGACCAATGTCTTTACACATTGATCTGTTATAGATATAAATTCAAAAGTATGTTTGTTAGTTCACTTGTTAATTAATAACTCAAGAAATATTAACCTGATGTTGATGAATTGTGCACAATTTTCTTTCTTCTTATTGGAGAATAATGTACACTAGGGATTTTTGCTTTATGGTACTTAATTTTTTGAAAACATTTGGGAATTTTTGATTAAGATGTGCAAAGCTGTGGAATACATAATTTGAAAGTTTGTTTCAGTAGTTAGCTTTAGAGTATTTTTCATCATCAAAAATTATATTTTCTACTAAATTTGAAAATTATCAGCATATTATTTCATTGAAAAAACTTGTGTGTACTAAGATGATTATAATATATAGGGTATATGAGCACAGACTTACACACGACCCACCACTCTCTACACTATCTCATAACACTGATACCCTTGAACACATATATGTTGAAAAGATAAATAATCACCAATATATGTATTTCATGCTAAACCAGCAATCATCAGTTGACCCAGATTACCATCTTTACACATATATGCTATAAGTGCTCAGATATATATTAAGATAGCCAATCCTCATACTTCAATGGACAAGCTTCAGTGTTATGAGATAGTGTGAAGAATAGTGGATCATGTGTAAGTCTGTGTTCATATACCCTATATATTACATATATAGACACGGGTACATAAGCCTGTGTGTTTCAGTTATTAAAATGATTATAGAAATATTTCTGAAATTTGTCAGTTATGAAGAGAAGAAACAAATAAACTTTTATTTTTTTTATATAAGATTATATTTAAATACAAGTATAGTATATATACTTAAGCTAGATCTAATTAGAAGGGATTTGAACTCAGACTTTCAAGCTTCCTTCAGTCATCCACTACATTTTACGAACTAATACTAATGACCACATACATGTAAAAGTGATACATAATAACCAACATATAGTATTTTATGCAGAACCAGAATTCATCACTTTGTCTGGATCATCTCCTCCCACATATATACAATTAGTGACCAGCTTTTATTAAGATAGCAAATCATTAAACTTTATACGACAGACTTTAATCTACTCCACATTCCAACCCTCAGCCTCTCTCTTCTTACTAAAATCTGGGCACTGATTTTATATCCGTGGGGAGATGACAAATCATACTAACTGATGAGTGGTAGTTTAGCACAAAATATCTATCTTGGGGATCATATAATTTTTTCACATGTATGTGATCATTTGTATTGGCTGTATAAGATCAAGTGGATGACTAAAAAGAGTTTGAAAGTGTGGTTCAAATCTTCTCTAATGACACATAAGGTTAATAAAAATATATTTGAAAAAATATTTAAAATATTAGAGTGGATTAACTTTTAATTAACCCTTCTGTAGATCGTTTAATTGCAAATATTCCTGTTGACCATGTGAATTAACGGTCAAAACTTTTGGTCAACTACAGAATCAGCAGTAAAAATTATTATTTTTTTAAAATTATACCTGTTTTAGTTTAGTTTCTTAAAAGCAAATTATTAATTTGGCAGATTATTGAAGTAAATGAAAGTTTATTAAAAAATAAATTTCCATTTATAATTGATAAAAATAATCTCTAGCATGTAACATAAAATGTACTTTTCTCAATCAATTACAAAATGCAATCGTACATCATTGATTTTTTTCTCCATTTACTTTCATGAAAAAGTAAATACTTTTTACTAAAATCTGAATTAATATTTTAAAATAAATATGTATTCAGACATATTTTGTGAAAAAAAATAATAAAGATGTAAAAAAAAGATTCTAAAACGTAAATTTTCATCTTAAAAATCAAACCAAGTAACTTAGAACTTTCAAAATTGTTGACCAGGGCTCCCTTGTGTACAAAATGTGAAACAATCAACCAGCACCATAGAATGCAGGCCTTACCTCAATGTTATAACCTTAAATGTAAATATTATTGATTTTTAGTTATAAAATAATTCTAAAGATGGCAGCATTATTCAGTATGATTTTTCACATCACATCACATCTCACTAAAATAATCATAAAATAGGCAAAATAAAATAAAAATTACAGGTTTGAGATTGAGTTTAAGCCACATACTAAAATTTTCAGAGAAAACAAGAATAAAGTTAATATTGTTTAAAGTAATTTATAAAACATTTAATAAAAGGATTCTTAATTTATTATGCACACTTGTATTACTTTTAACAATAAGTAATTAAAAAAAACAATGTCTAAGAGATTGATCATTTACCTTTTCTAAACATTACAAATATGTTAAAGGAATTTTGTACAAAAGTGAGCATCAGCAATAGGTGTTATCTTATAATTCATATATTTCAATAAGGATTAAATGATTTGCATTCAACAACTGGTATAAATATTAGTACTCTTAAACAAACAACTTAGAAATACTAAAATTAATGACATTTCTATTATGTATAAGTCACTGGTAATTCTTTATTCTTACAATTTAACTTTTTCTTTATCTTTATATATATATATGTGTGTGTGTGTGTGTGTGTGTGTAAATTTTAGAAATTTGTTTGCTAGTCTATGGATTTTAATATTTATGGTATATAATTGTTTTTAAAAAGATGCTAATTTTCTACTAATTCAAGCAAAGCTGAAGGAACAACTAGTTTATATATAATTAAAAGGTCTTAAATTTGTTTTGAATAAAAATATTACGTTTATAATTACAGGTGTGTAATCAATTGAATGACTAATTAGAGCATTTAAAGTAAGACTTCTACAGAAACTTGATTATTTAATTTGTAGTAAGTTAAAATTTTTGCTAATTTCACCTTTGATATTTTAATATTACAATTAAGTAATGCATTGTGATTTCATTTTACAAATGAGCACAAACTTTTTTGTAGATATTTATTTAAAATATATACACTGGAATAACAAATTAATAGTTAAATACTATATTACTTCAAATTTAAGCCACATTTTTTAATTCAAATTTAGAAGAACTAAATTAGAGTGTGGCTTAAATTTGAAGTGAACATTTTAACATCTTATTTCTGTCAATCTCACATTACCTAATGATTGTATCTTCACTCTACATTCAAGCATTCACATTGTATTACAATCATTGATAATAGTTTCTTCATGACTACCAGTTCACACTTTTCTGAGTTAATCCAGTTGATATTTGCTAGTATCTGTGTAGAATTGTGTCTTATCTGATCATATTTTCATTTTCAGTTTTTTATTATCGATACTAATTTGAAGTGAATATTTTAATGTCTTATTTCTGCAATGTTAAACTTTCCAACAATAATTTTTATGATCATTGATAGCAGTTGTGTAGAATCAAGTGGTTTTTTGGACATTTTTTTTTTTTTAAAAAAAAATTTATTACTTATATACACTAATAATAGAATAATGGTGTTCATCTGATGCTGAATTCAAAAGAAAAGTTGTTTTAATTTCTATTTAAGTAAATATAAATCTTTATTATTTTTTAATACTGTACTTATTATGAAATTATTCTTCGATTTTATAAAACTTACCAAGCTTAAAATCCTACTTCAGTTTAAATCGGGGGTAGTTTGTATTCACAGTAATATGATAATAATTTAGATGTTTAAAATTATTATAAATTATTTTAAATCCAACATAAAGATCTATTTAGTGTTTTAATTAATTTTGATTTTGATAAAAAAATAAATAAAACAGGCTTGTTTTTATTTTATAATAGATATGAATTATAAAATTTTACTACCTATTTTTAATTGGATTAAATAAGATACCTTTTCTTAATTAAAACAACGTTTGATTCATGTAAATTGAAAAGAGTTATTAACTTGTTTGGTTATTTTTTTATTATGATTTTTTAAAAAATACTTTGTTATCCTGTTTTCAAATTCCATTATAAATTATAAAATCTTGGTTTAAAAATAGACTCCATTGCTAAGTTATAAAGAGAATGCAGTTATAATGTTCAAGCCAACTACAGATAATTTTACATCTGATTGAGTTTGAACTGACATAAAAGTAAGAGAATGCATTTTTGTGGTTCACAGCCAATATGTGTAGACTAAGCTGCCTGCCTGAAGTCCATCAAACTATAGAGACTGAAATAGGGCTTACTGACTGCCAATATTTACATGATATGTGTTTATCTTGAATATATTAACAGGCCGGTCTACTGCTCTATCATGGACATGATTGTAAGAAACCAGTTTATTGAGAGATTCAGTGTTGTACAGTTTACAGAAACTACTGTGCTATGTTTTATACAAATGCTGTTTCATCTATATGCAAAAAAAAAAAAAAAAAACAAGACAATATTACTACAGTTGTATATTGTAACGGAATATAATATCCCGTCACATTATTTTAAAATTAAAATAAAAGACCATAAATAAAAATTGATTTATTAAAAAGAAAAAAAACTTAATTTAAAAACTGTTTAACGTATATATAGATCGCATGATGGACAACTTTAAAAACTTTTAAAAAATAAAAATATTTGAAAGTAATTTTTTTTGTAAAAAGTAAAGATATAAAGATTGATATTTTAAAAATAGAAATAATGTTGATTTCTATAGTCTTAGAGCTGACTATGAATAGATCGTTATAACTAGCTATATTGCAGATTTTCACGATGTGGAAGTCTTCAATAAATTTAATTTTCCGGACAACCAGCTGAGGCCTCTGGATGACAGTTCCTGACCAAATGCATGGCAAGTCGTAGTTTTATTTCAAAGAAGGACAAAATCTACGAAAGTGATCACGAAGATGGACTTCTCAATCTATTAAATCCGTAAAGTATGAACTATTGTATCTATCTAATAACTTTCCTAAAATTGCAAGTAATTAATAACTGAAAATAAGAACTCTTATCTGACTTAAAGAATGCAAATTCAATTATTGATGTTTTTTTATGTAGATGTTTAAGCAATCATTTCCATTTCATTTTTTTTTTTGTGTGTGTGTGTATTATGTTTTAACTAAAATGTATTAAATTTAAAGTTGGGTGTAGATAGCTGCATGGATAAAGATTAATAACTATGTTTAAATTCGTTTATGTTTAATTTAAGGGATTTTAATTTCAGGCTATTTGTTTTGTGGTTGTGTCAGTGCTAGTGGAGAGATATATAGATGTTTATATTAATGTAATGTGAAGCGTGTTTAGCATACAGGGCAACGTGCCCAACTGAATGCATGACCCCAAAGAGGCAGTCATATCGTTGAAAATGGTCGCAGATGTATTTCCTGCACCATTGACCCCTCCTAGCTCTATGGACAGGGATTTATAAGACGGCAGAAAGACCGCTTTCCCCCATACGTAGCACTCTTTAAAAAAAAATTATATACGTGATTCCTTAGTCAGACAGAGACACTTTCCTGATCTAGACGTGGATCATTTCCTTCAAATAATATCACGCTGCCAGATGCATATTCCTGTGGTGTGATTTTATGCTAGCATCTTCGTATTGCATTGATTGCTACTATATATCTGGAAGCAGGCATTGGGTTGACTACAAACTTTTAGTCTGAGATTGAATGAATGTTTTGATAAGTTTTTAAGTGAAAAAAAAACTATGTAGACTATCAATGCTCGACATGCTAAAGTAAAATATAATTTAAATATCCATCTGTGCGATCTATTTAAAATAGTAATTTAAATTTAAAAAAAAAAAAATATTAATGTTAAAATCTAAAAATAAATTTATTCCTCAATTTTAAATGTGCGTTAATAAAAATCTATTTGTGTGTTCATTACTAGCAGTGGCTTCTTTTATTTTATTTTTCTAAATATTTAATATATACTTCGAGAGAATAGAAATCTATTGAAACTTATAAATGTTTAAAATCTCTGCTACTCTATGAGTTAGTGACCTTGGGCAAACGATCGGAATCCAAATATATAAATTAAAATAAAAAATTTTTTTTTTAAACTTAACGTACCTGCCTACTATATAAATTTTCTAGGTTCAAATGCCTAGTGGCGCCCTGTAGTGCAGTTTACGTGAAGTCTCCTTCTCCCCCGATCGTTAAAATATATATAGTGCATTACGGAGATCTAGTATACGAACATATATTAGATGGAAAGTAGAATATATCAGTTGAAAATGACATTATTTTAAACACTTAACTTTGCACTTAAAATTAAATATTTAATTTATAAGTTTTAAAAGTAAATGACTTTTGGTTAACTTATCCATCTAAAAAGAAATTATGGGAAGAAAATAAGAGCAAGTGACAAGTTTAATAATTTTTATGAGTCATTCATTAGACTAGAGATTTTCTCAAAGTGTTAAAAGCAAATAGGAAAACAATCCCTATATTGTATGAGAGTGGTGCAGTATTATTTATTACGTGGATAATCGCAAGTCTAATGAATGACTAATCAAAATATTAATATACTTCCATCAAATGGTTTGTATCAAAGTTGTGAGTGCAGTAAACTTGACACTTGTCAATTAAACTTTAGTGATTGGCTATGTAATAATAAAGATGATAAAGATATGTATAAGAGATTGTGATCTGGGCCAACTGACAAGTGTTGCTTCAGCAGAAAATGTGCATCTTGGTAATCATATATTTTTTTCATCTGCCTTTAGTCATAACTTTATGATTATATCCCTACACAAGATGTTAAAAACTGAAAACAATTCCTACTTTGTATGATAGTGGTGTAGTGATACACTCTAGAAATGTTATTCTTTGAATGACAAGTTTGTCTTCACGAAATTTCCAGTTATCATTTATAATAGTTTTTATTTTGGAATTAGAAAGGTAAACTCAGAGATTTTTCTTAAATATTGTAAATGAAAAAACAAAAGCCAAGTCAAATATTGGTGGTCGAGTGGTCAGCACAGCTGCCTTACAAGCAGTTGTCCTGGGTTTGCGGGTTCGCTTCCCAGCCGATGCTTTGACACATGAAGCCAATGAGTTTTAAAAGATCTTTCAAACCGAGCTTAAAGCTTTTTAAAAAATAATGTATTACTCCTTTGTAAGATGATATTTAAAATGAGTCGTTTTCTTAAAAAAATTAGAATACCCATATATGTGCGCATTATGTCTGGTGAGAATACAGTAATACAAATACATGCATTTAATAAATTTATTATTGACAAATGAAATATCATTATGATATAAATGGCAGCATGTGCACATATATATAAAATAAGTCATTATGTATTATTAAAATAAAATTATTTTTATTACTTCATTAAGAATTAGAATATCTTAATTTATTATTATAATATGAGCATGTTTGTGTACTTATATATGTGTTTGTGTTATGTAAACTTACATTAATGTATCTCTAAATTACATTGTTATACCATATTTTATATTATTTGTAAATCAAAATCAGGATGATGTATTTATATTTATAGAGTACTGAACAGACCTTTAATTTTACTGTTATTGTTATTATTTTTAACTAACAAATTTATCTATCATTGTTTTAAGTTATTCTAGTGAAGTTATTTAATATTAAAATAAATTAGAATATTATATGTTTGTATTTCCTTTTGTTTAAAATCACAGTACCGGAGGTCTTTGCTTCCCAAACTAGTAATGAACACAAACAGTTATTTTATATAGATTCAGGGGTATATTTGTGTTTAAACATCCAGTTATATCTCTGGATGGTGCAAAGGTAAAATGTATTCTTTGTAAAAAACACACAACTAATAATAAAGAAGTTGGAATAACAATAATCATGCAGAAAGCACTCAGAACAATATTCAATGTCTGAAAGCATAAAGTAACAACTATGTATGCTAATTAGTTTGGTATACATTTATATATATATATCACAGGGAAAAGAAACTTTCTCATTTTTAATTATCAGCAATTTTGAAATAATTTATTAATTGAGATATCAGGCCCATAATAAAATCATGATCTGATTTAAGCACAGTAAATAAGAATTGGTTTATGCAAGAATTGGCTCTAAGTACAAGTGATTCCCTTGTGCTTTTAAAACATTTATTGATGGATGAATGCATAATAAATTTGATATCAATCTAATAGTGCATGTGTTAAGAGTAATTTCCTTCCACAAGATTCAAACTAAAAGAATTCAAAGTTGCTGGTAGATTATATATATATATATATATATATATATATATATATATAATCTACCAGACAAAATATGTCTTTATATATATATATATATATATATAAAGACATATTTTGTGAGTTCATCCCAGTAGATGACTTGTGTGATCAAGTCGAAACGTCAGTATATTAATATTTAATTTTTTAACATGGATGAACCTGCAAAATATGTTTTTTATATATGCAACCAATGAAAATCTTTGATGCAGACTTAATTAATTTATAAAGTCAACAAACAATATATTACTTCCCAACTTACACAAGGCTTTGCAATATGGGTATTGATTTTATAAGCACTATCATTCAACATCTACTGATTATCCAGGGTTACAATAGATGATAGCAGTGAGATAAAATTAACTGAGTTTGCTCTTAATACTTTATAAAATTACCTTGACCTGAAAATTGATGAAATGCTCAACTCTTGATGAGATATGGAAGAGCAAAACCCTTTGAAGAAAAGTCTGAATGATTGCAATTGCCACAGATAAAGGAAAAAGTTAAATGAGTAATTACAATTTTCAGTTAAATCTGAAATAGCCACAAAATAGTAATAAAATCTTGGAAATTGATGGATAAAATTTTCAGTCATTAACATGGCTGCTGCTGATGGCAAGATGCATGTAAAATACAAAAATACCATGATTGTCATTATTATTGTCAATTTTCTCTCTTGATAAAACCACTTTGGATGTTCTGAGAAGCTTTGAAACCTATGTGAACATAGTTTGGTTTGTTTCTTTATTTTATATAATATTATACTAATAAATACTATCATTATTGCAACAGGACCAATTTTGACTAATATTTCTCTTATCCATTGATAGATGAACATATCCATGGAGTTTGTCCCATGCACTTCACTTAAACAGATAGAATTATTTATATTGTAATAAAACCAACGTGTAGACAAATAGATGGATGGAAGATGAACTATTATAGATACAATCCAGATGACAGCTATCACAAATAACTGTTTTCTGGTTTTTATTAAACGAGATCTCCATTTGAGAGGGTCTAGTACAGCTAAAAATCTTTCAGTAGTTAGAACCAATGTTATTAAATTGCTAATTGAGTAAAGAGTATTTAAAGAAGGAACAATTATAATCTTGCGTAAAGATTCTAATTCACAATAGGAACTGTTCGATTTAAGAGCACTTTCACATTTAAGCACATACTGAGGTATTAATAATAATGAAGCAAAAAAATCAGAAACAGCTAAGGCTCTTAAATATAAAAATATTGAGGATCTAGTTCTGAACTGGGAAAATATAATATAATTTAGAATGTTTCCTACAGTCCCACAAGTAATTTGAATAGTAATTATACTTAGGCTGATATAACTGCAATGAATAGCAAACAAAATATCCACGTGATCTTCGTGAGTAGAATTACAAAGATCTATAAAACAAACAAAAAAAATCTTTATACACATATCAAGTTAATCAATTCAAAATAAAACCACTAAGCACAATTAAAACTAAAAAAAAAAAAAAACACTACTAAACCATTGGAGTGACTACATATTTGGATTTTGACATTATATAAATAATACAAATCGATGTCTGTATTTCTTCAAAATAATATACATAAACTTATAAATAAATATTAGACAATACAGTAATTAAAATTTGTTAAAAAGAACAAAAAATATAAACATCACTTAGGAGCGCAAGGATAGTTGAAAACGCTCCTAAGTAACGTTTATTTTTATTTTTTTTGTTCTTATTTAACAAATTTTAATTACTGTATTGTCTAATATTTATTTATAAGTTTATATATATATATGTAACACAAACAACTATTTGTCTACGTAAACACTAGTAATATTTAAACCAAGATCTGGTTTTTATCAGAAAATAGTTGCGTTTTCTGATGAAAACCAATCTTTTGATTGAAATATTAAAAGCAACTGTGTAGACCAAAAAATGTGCGTGCTTTTTAGATCTAGTGTCTGAAGCTACCCAGCGCCTCTCTGAGGAGTTCCAAAGCAATAAAATCATTGGTCAGAGGTGGGGGGGTCCTGGAAGATATTTTAAATGCTTTCTCTGGCTAAGCATTCAACACAAAGCTTGTTGAACAATTAGAGATGCTCATTGTTTCTATCTTACAAGCTTAAAAGAATAGGGTCATGTAATCTATGATTCTATATTTAACTATGTATAGTCTCTGCTTTAAGTCTTATGTGATTTTATATTGCCAAGACTACTAATATATGGTTTGGATGAAGATTTCTCAGCCACATTTATCTATTTGAGTTGGATAGCTGGGTTTGAAGACATGTAGGTGTGTGAAAATTTCAGATTTTCCACTCAATAGATAACTTTTAGATAAATGCTGGCTTTGGGTTAGTATTTACAGATTAGTAGCCAAGTAATTTAAATCTTTTTATATTTTCTTATTTCGGGAATTTGAACCCAGACTTTCATGCTTCCTTCAGCTATTTACTCCATCTTTTATAACCAATACACAAGACACACACATGTGAAAAATATGTTTTCCAACAAGGGCTTTGAACATTCCATCATCAGATTTTCAGTAATATGAATGGTTGAAGAGTTGGAGGATAGAGAAGATTGAAGCCTGCCCATAAAAGTTTGAAGATTTGCTATTTTAATAAAACTGAGCACTGATGAACTAATAATCTGACCCAGCTGATGAGTGCTGGTTCAGCATGAAATATGTATATTGGAGATTATTTATCTTTTTCACTTGTATGTGGTCATCTGTGTCGGTTTTACAAGATGGAGTGAATAGCTGAAGGGAACTTGAAAGTCTATGTTCAAATTACCTCTAATTATATCTAAAGTTCAGTCCATAAATATTATTCTTCTTTCTAATATTTCCTTATTTCATATCTCCAATAAAATGTTATTTTGTAAATCATCATAATTATTTCTTCTTTATTCAGTACACTCTTTTCTCGTTTAATATGATATAATTAATAACTGACTTTTTCTTTTTTATTAATATATAGACTATATGAGCACAGACTTTCACACTACCCACCACTATCCACTCTATCTCATAACACTGATACACTTGAACACATATATGCCGAAAAGATAAATAATCACCAATATACATATTTCATATTAAGCCAGCAATCATCAGTTGGTCCAGATTATCATCTCTACATATATATGCAATAAGTGCTCAGATATATATTAAGATAGCAGTCTTCATACCTTAATGGACAGACTTCAATCCACTCCACACTCCAACTCTTCAACCATCCATCCAATTGAAAATCTGATGATGCAATGCTCAAAGACCACTCTGAGGCTGAGATTCTCGTCACATCCATGTTGATCTAAAGTCAATCTGACCCCTCATGTACAGGACATAATCCATTTAATACATATATGTGAGATGACCAGACATCTCTACTATGCAATAACTAAAATACAGGCTTATTATATAGCTGAATCAATATATGTTATATATAGGGTATATGAGATCACTACCCACCATTCTCTTATCTACTTGAACACATATATGTTGAAAAGATAAATAATCACCAATATATATATATATATATATATATATTTCATGTTAAAACGGCATTCATCAGTTGCTCCAGATTATCATCACTTCACATATATGTAATAAGTGCTTGGATGTATATTAAGATAGCCAGTCTTGTTGGAATTAATGACTTTTTATCAAACGATAACTTTTAAAATTAGCAATGAGTAATATATTTTTGATTGCTTTTGTCTATATTGTATATTTATTTATATTTCAACATATGCTGAAAGACAATACACAATATAATTGTAATATTCAGTTATCACACAAAAATGTCCAAGGTTTTAACACGATCTAATTCTATAAATACTATTTATATTAATTACAGCAATTTAATATAATATTATCAAGCATTGATTGTCACAAAGAAATATCTAAATACCCAATGCATTTAATGAATATAGGATATAATTTCAATGTCAGTGTATGTTAAAATGATGACCTATTTATTTAAACACATTTGGATTACAATCATAGTATATTTTTTCAAACTAAAAATTTAGTCACATTTAGAATATAGTGATAATATATATTCTTAAAATAAAAATTTAGTCTACCTGTATAGACCTAACATAAAATTTGATAAATCAATTATAAATACACACAATTCTGGTTGTCTTTTTAAAGATAACAATCAATACTCAAACATGAACAAAAACTCATAAATAACAGCTTTTATATTATAAAATTCAAAACATTAAGGCATATATCAAAATTGCTCATTTTTATAAAAGTCTAAATTTTTATACAAGACATATTTGATCATATTTGCTAATATACTATTTTTATTTCTTAATGAAATATTTATACATATTTTTATAAGCACAGTCGCGTTATACCTAATTAATGTGAAACATACCTATTACTCGCAAGCATCACATGATAACACCAATCCTGCCTAATAGGGTAGTGGTGGCTATAGTTGTTAAAGAGCCAAAGACACCAAAATGTATGAGTGCTGAACTGAGTTCAGACCCATATGACTATATAAGCTATTGAGCTTAGATTGAAAATATTTTTTGTGTTTTCAATTTCATGCTCATAGTTTTGTAGTTAAATAGAGATAAAAGGTGGTTGCTAGAGGGTTGCATTAGATCCTAAGATCTAGATGCAGTGCTCTCAGATCCAAAGCTCCTCACTGACGAAGGCCACAAGCCAAAAACTAATCTGGGAATATTGGATGAGTAGGCATTTAGATAGGGATTTTATGCACAAGCCTTCTGGCATCCATTGATTACTCTGTTTAGCACAGGTGGCACTACTATATGGAATTTTGCTTTGCTTTGTTTATACCTATTACTGTATTACAATTGTATTTTTATGCTAGCTTACCTAAATCTTATGAATGTACTTAAATATTTTTCTTACACATATTAATCAGTAATAGCAAATAATTTGTCATCTAAATTTCCTTGTACCAAGATTAAAAATTGTAATAAATTACAGCACAAATCAAAAATTTCTATTCTTTAAATTAGCTGTGAAATAAATCTGTTTTTTTTTTACATTTGCGAATATATATATATATATATATATATATATATTCGTTATTATATATTGATGATTAGAATATATATATATATATATATATATATATATATATATTCTAATCATCAATATATAATAACTTGATAAGAGAATACATGATGAACAATGAATATTAATTACACAAATATGTATATTTATAACATCATGACAAAGTATGGTAAACGTTCACAAAATTAATATATGTTATATTTATATATTAAAAATATTAACAGTAAAAAAAATTCTACCAAATAATTTAAGAGTACTGATTCATATAGCTTACTTAGAATAGGTGTGAAGCAGTTAGTTTTTGATACTTCCATGTAGCTTTTTAAGATGTTTAAGTAATATGTATTCTAAAATTTCCTTCGCAGATTTTGTAAGATAAGTATTTGTTGATAGTTCATAATTAGATTTCTATTTGAAATTATAACGACTTTTGGGGTAACATTTTCACATTGCAAACAATGTGCTTCAAGGCAGAGATTTCAATTTTCTAAACTTTAATGTCATGTTACATATTTTTTTTTTTTCGGTTCTTAAACAGCAAACAATGTGAACGATAGCTCTCCTCAAAATTGAAATCAGCAGGAAAGGGGGTATCAAACCCCATTCCAAACCCCTAAATACAAGGTAAGAGAAGTTTTATATATTTAAAAATGGAATGTGATAATGATATAGATAATATACATAGCAATTCAAGCTTAAATTGTCACACTCAGTCATTCAACAGAAACGATAGCCGAAATCTTCATAGCTATAATAACAAATCTCAGGCTCCATCTGAGATCAAAAACCTTCCCATTAGCAATGCTAAGCACCAAATAATTACTGACAACATTAAAATGCAAGAAATTATACAAACTTCGTCAGTTATATGCAATAGCATTGGTTTCCCATCGGGTGAAATAACAGCCAATATTAATAATACATACGAAAACAGTAACAACACTCACCGTATTTCCGAAACTCCTTTAGGAGAAGTAAATAAACACAATTCATCCACAACCATGAAACACTCTCAGAATAATTTGGAACAAAAAATAAAATATCAGCAAAGTCTATCTGAAGAAAGAAAAAAAAAATTTTTTAAATCACCAGAGGTCACCAAATTCGCTGCTGTATCACCAGAGACTGTCAACAGTATTTCGGGAGAAAAAAACGAAATAACAGATAAAAAAAAAATCAACAAAACCCATTCACAAACAAATGAAAATTTCAAACTAGATGAACCTTTAATATCTACATCGTTCGCACATTTCAAAACAGACTCACAAATACAAACCCTTCCAAAAAAATCTATATCCTACGCTAACGCTTTAAGTATCAACAAAGACGTTAAAACCGCGGAGACTAACTCGGTCAGCAATATTAATGAAATGCTTATAGGCATATCGGAATATGAAAGAGAAATCACACCAGAAGACAATCAACATCCCGATCAGTTAAGATATTAAATTATAATAATATTACCGACGAAATGCATCAAAACATAAAATATAATTTCAACAAAACTATTCCAAACATGCTCTATAAATCTTTCCAAAATTATTACAATGACAAAACTCTAATCCTAGCAGTAACGAATGAAAACTTATCATTATACAAATTCCCCATGGAACATTTATATTCTGTAATTAAACAACATGATTCAGAGTTGGGGATTTATCAAATACTAACACATCCTAATGACAGATATGTGGCAATAGAATTTAAGACCTGGGCAGACAGGCTCCAATTTAAAAACAATATTAAAATACTGGGAAAGAAAATACTTTGCACTGTAGAAATGAACAGACTATGATACTACAAGGGAAAATCAAAAACTGCCTAACAAGATTCACTGAACAAGAGCTCCAAAATATCCTCAATCCCTATGGCACTGTATCAAAATTTAAATTTTTTCCAGACCCCATCTTGAACGGAAACATAATATCAAACGCAGCAATCTTCTCACTAGCCATGAAAAAAAATGTTTCTCCCACTGACATCCCTACTGTAGTTAATGCAAGAGGTTCACCAATGGTCTTAACATTCAGAGGGGTGCGGCCTCAGTGCTTTCACTGTTTACAAAGGACACACTTTATAAAAGACTGTTTGGCACGTATCTGCACTACCTGCAATCAAAAGAAAGGCAAGTTCCACCGCTGCAATGGAAAGAATATAGAAACAACAACCACTACAAACACCAAACAGTCACCTAAAACAGACAATAATATTGAAAACCACACTGATAAACACAGGGCTTCAACATCAAACTATACCGAATCTATAGACATAACTCCCACAGATGTAACACCAGACCACATAATATCTAGAGATGAAGATCAAGATGAAAATCTTTCCCAACAAACTGAAATGGAATTCCACAACAATACAACCAAAAATAGAAATGATAAACAAACAACTACATCAAGTACACCTCATCTCATTTCAAACCAATACACAGATAATATTCAGTCAATAAACAGTACAACATTGGAAAAAAAGGGCTATGAATCAATGCTTGACAATCCTTCAAACTTGAAATCACTTCCAATAGAAGAAACAGACACCAGAATCAAAATAGACAAAAATAACACCCAATCACTTAGAAAGTCACAAAATAAACAAAATACAATAACTCCACATCCTCAAAAAGAAAGTAGCAAAACCAATAAACCAAGGAAAAAATTCAATCCAGCACACACCAAAACTCAAAACCTGGGGGAAAAGGATGGTTTATCTGGACATTGGAATCAGGATCTTTCACAAGAAGTAGAGCTAACACGATAAGCTATACCAAATATTAATAAACGGAAATCAGATGTTCCAGATAAATCAAGCTCAGATGACGATATGAATTCTGGGTTTATAACACAACTACCTACATTAAAACCAGATTCACAAGAATCACAAAGTAAACACAAAGTGTCGTGGGAAAAAAAGAAAAGAAAAACCTCTGAGCACTCTGATACAGATTCAGCACCAGATACTATGGAAAATGAGGACCTTCCAGTACTCATGGAATCAAATCTACATCAACTCTCATTGGAAGAAGCATCAGATCAAGAAACCAATTATAGTCATTTACTTCCAAATTCTCCCCGAGACCAGGGGCCGGCTGGAGGGGCAGGGACACTATATTATGAACTATAAAATTGCAGGGATTAATGTCCATGGCCTCAACTCATTGGCCCATGCTCACGCAATTAGAAATTGGATAAGCATTAACTCTCCCCACATCCTTCTAATGGGGGAAACCAAATTCCATAATAACACTGACACTAAAATAGAAACATTAATTGCCACTATGGGCTTCACTAAATTTTCAGTTGGACATTCAGCAGCTGGAGGGGTTGGAGTATTAATTAACAAAAAATTTCCTCCAAAAAAATTCTGTATTCTCTATTTGGATAACAACTTAATCTTATTAGAAATAGACTATTGGGGCTACAGCATAAATCTAGCTTACATATACACTTCAAACAATCCTACTATCTATCACAAAATAATTCAGATTTTAAATGCTATCCTTAGCAACAAATCAGGCTCTTTACTTATATTGGGAGATTTTAACACCACATATGGTCGCTTTAATCTAAAATTTCTTCCACTGATAAATAGAAACTTGATGTGTGGGGAAGGATTCCTTCCTCCCGGATCCTACTCCTTTTACACCAAATCCCACCAAATCCTAATAGACCTATTATATTATTCACCAGATTTATATTTTCATCTAAATGCAAAACTTTTACCGGTGTCGTTTTCGGACCATATGGCCCTTGTAGTTACTCTTGAAACCATGGCTGGCCTCTCAACCCCAGAGGCTCTTCACAAAACCATGCGGATGATAACAAAATCAAACATAACAGAGGCCATAGTGTCCGAATCTTATATATATTTTCACAAAATCAACATCCTTTCAAGACCAGCTGAAGAAGCCTGGTTTTCATTTATAGGCATCCTACAGACACTATTAAAACACCACACCATGAAAATCAAAGGCCCTAATGGCCTCTTCAGAGACCTTCTACAAATAGATAATCAGCTTCAGATGCTCCAAAGTCAACCTATCAAAACACAAGATATATATAGTCTTAAAAACCTATACCGATCAAGACAAAAAATCCCTGGCGGAATACCTATCCATTAGGAGAGCCAAATGTTATTTATCACAACAACATCACTGGACAAAAGGCTACTTGAGATGGGCACTTGGAGGGAAAAATAACAAAACCACTCCCACCTCCATCATTGCAGATGGGAAAACCTTACTGGGAACACCTATGATGAACACAATAAAAGAACACTTCCGGAAAAGAATGCAAACTGCAATCTTCAATGGCACACAATCCTGGTCTGAAGTTGATCCACAGGCAATACATGGGATCATAGAAAACCTACTCCAAAAGAAAATATCTTCCCTTCCAGATGGTGTACATCCTGGATTACATGGGATTCCCAGATTCCTAATCCTACACTTCAATCAATTTGCAATTCCCATAATGAAGAAGATGGTGGATTACCTAGCAACTGGTAATAGAGTGATACCTAACCTTTACCCAGTGGCACTAGTTCCATTTATAAAAAAAAAATCAGGTTATGGATCTCTCAAACATCAGACCTATTTCCATGACACCCCTGCTAATTAAAATTGTAGAGTCTGTGATCAAAGACCTCATCCAACCAAATGTCTTAAAGCACATATCTAACAACCAATATGCCAAGAAGGGATCCTCTACTGCACATGCAATGGGAAACATAATCTCCATCATTGACTATGTCAAAATCCACTGGAAGTCAGGGCCAATAGCTATTCAACTGGACATTGCTACAGCCTTTGACTCGGTACATATAGACATACTCTTAAATATTTTGGCCGAGTATAATGTTCTTGCAACTGCTGACCAGATCATAAGCAACTTACTATACAACAGGGAAATTTTTATCACGATGGATGGTAATATCACCTCCGGATTTAAACTGACACAAGCTCTCCCTCAGGGTTCCCCCCTCAGTGCCCTATGCTTCATCGCATATATAAATCCTCTCCTGATGGATTTGGAAAAAAATCTACCAGGTCTTTTTATACCCAATTTAAGCAGAGAATTCAACACGTTTGCCTACATGGATGATGTAATGATCATCCTACCATCAAGAAAACATATTCCTTTGCTACAAACAATATTAAGCTGCTATACTGAGAAATACAGGCTGCAATTCAACCCCAGCAAGTCTGCCTCCTGGCAAATTGTTTCAGGAAGGAAAATTAACACCCTCTTCTCTGCCAAGCCACTAAAGATATCTTGGGTTTTCCATATTCAAATCTACCACAGCAATGACCAAAAAGATTCAGGATAACATCCTAGAAACAACAAACAAATTCATCACTTTCTTGTCACAAGTCTACCTTTCCCTCCCTGGCAAGGTAGCAGTAATTAACATGAATGTGATGCCAAAAATAGCATACTTTCTTCCATTTATCAAATGCAACAAAAGCTTCATAAATAAAATAAATGGCTTGTGCTCAAGGCTTTTCTGGAAAGGTAAAACGGTCGCGATCAGCCTCAAAGGCACCCAGCGTCCAAGAAAGCTAAATGGTCTTGATTTACAAAAAAACCCACAATGTCATACACAACTTGGTAGCATCATATGGTTTTAACACAATTCTCCAAAAAACTTTCCTTCAAAAGGTATCACCCACTGACTGACCCCCACCAGACAGACAAACATGGATCACTAGAAACACAAGCTTTATCAAACAGCACTGCCCAATAAATGACTCCACATTCAATTCTAAAATATCATTATGGCAAGCATACACCATCCTCCATCCAATCTTACATCCTATAATCAACACATTTTATTACAATAATCAGAAACTGGTATCCAACTTTAAAAGATGGAGTCTAGAGGCTAAATACCTAGACTTCCTCATTAAATACAACATTAATGGACTACCTACTAATCACTTCCTCTTTTACAAATGTGGTCATAACATAGACCCTACTTGCAGCATTTGCATGAACGGCGATGAAACATTGGAACACCTTTTCTCACAATGTATGGGATTCAGAGTGATCCGAGAAATCATACTCTCCAACACCAAGAAAGATTTCCAACTGATCTCATCTCTGAAAGATAGTATCAATACTAAAACCTATCCAATAATATGTCTCTCAGTATTTTTGAACTATGCCATATGGGTTACACATTGTAAACTAATCATGGAACACCCACAACCTAATATTAAACAGGTTTTTTTCAAAACAATGATTAAAATCCAGAAGAGAGACCAACTCCTGGCATCGTCGAAAACATTTGAAGACACTTGGACATTATACAATATGCCAAACTAACAACAAGGCAAAAGAGGGAGGGGCTAACAATCAGATAACAAATATGTGAAAGATCTAATGTTCACACCATATTGCGCAACATAGACTCATCAGAACCCAAATGGAAATAACAAGATAGTTAGAACAACAATGTAAACCCCAATTGTATGATTACACATCACTGTATACATTAGAAATAATAAATTATTATTGAAACTAAC